>JAQZBX010089288.1:0-12665 GCA_029593785.1 Cabassous unicinctus
GTGGTTTAAGCCGATACACTGGAACCCTCCCATCCTGCTGGCCTCACGGACTATTGGAACCACTGGCATAAGATCCCACATAACATCGTATTGGGCTAAGGGACAGAGTTTATGGCAAATGAGCTGTGGGGGTGGGCATAGTGATAGGATGTGCCGACCCTATCACATACCACGTGACCCAGAGGCTGTCAGCCTGCTAGGGCGTCAGACCATCCTGCTGAGAGCACAGCTGAAACACAAACTAGGGGTGATACTTTGTGAGGATGGGGTGCTACCCTCCAGGACTCAGTGTACATTTCAAAGCAATGACCTTTTTATGGTACTTTGTCTTCAACAGGTAGACTTCATGGGCCCAGGTATCAGCGAGGAAGCAGGATACCCCGTTTACCATCACTCCCAGTGACCCACTGGGGAAATTATGTTGTGCATCCCCATAACTCTGGGATCGGTGGGTTTGTATGTCCTGGTTCTATACCCAAAGGGAGAACTCTTCCATCAGGAGGCACAAAGGAGTCCCATAACCTGTAAGCTATGGCTGACCCTGGGCATCCAGCCAGTGTCACAGAAGGAAGAGGAGTCACTGTTTTGGAGGGGGTAATTGGCCTGATCTCCAGGAGGAGGTAGGGCTGCTGTCAGGAACCAGAGGCAGGGAGGAAAACGTGGCACCCCAGGCGACCCACTAGGGCATCTCTCGGTCCTCTCTTGCTGTGTTTTGACAGCGAATAGATAAGTCTTTCTGGCTCTCATAATTGCCATGAAACTTGAGAAATTACTGAAAATAGTAAAGAGCTATTTTACAGGCTTCATACAATCAACTCCTTGGAGCAAAATACATTTTCAGGCAAACTCTAAATGCTACATATTCATCATCTTAACTCCCATGAATGTAACAAGGCTTCCAGGTCTGGGCTTTAATGCCACAGAATTGGGACAGGTAGAATTCTGTACATAAAGTTCTCCCAAGGGCTCTTCTTGCAAAGCAAAAGTCCCCATCTGCTGTCTGATGCCCTGTAGCAAAAGAAGTGTGTGGGAAACAGCAAGAACAATGTTAACTTTACCATTCCTGGGTGTGCATCCATTTGTAAGGATCTTTTGGTGAGCAGGATCTTAAGTTGTCATCTACCTCATTCAAGGTGGGTCTTAATCCTCTTACTGGAGTCCTTTGTAAGAGAATGAAATTCAGACATAGCAAGAGAAAGCCACGTAAGCAAGAAGCTGAAATTTAACAGAATCCAGAAGAGAAGGGAGAGACCAGGAGCCACTGGCACGTGACGTGCCATGTGACAAGCCAAGGACCGAAGACCACAAACAGCCGGCCCCAGAACACCAGTCTTGCAGGAGCAAACATCAACCTGCCACCCTGACTGAGACCTTCTTTTAGCTTCAAAACCATACGCTAATAAATTGCCATTGTTTAACCCGACACGTTTCGTGGTACTTGCTTGAGCAGCCCAGGAAACTAAAACACTTGGAAGTACACATATTCCTAAAGGTCTATTTATTGTAGGTAATGTATTACCCCATCATCTCAGCGTTCTTTAAATAATGGGCAAAGACAAATTGAGGTGTAAAAAGAAATAATTGTCCAAAATTCCCCATCCAACCTGCCACTGACTAGGAAGTCTATAGTCTAAAGTGTAAATATCCCCGTCTCTTGGGGTGATCCCTGAAGAGTGCCTGTCAGGCAGGTTCTCAGGTCTGGAGGCTGGCTGTTCAGGGGACAAGAACCAACTTTGCAAGTGGGGTTCACTACTCCTGGCAACCCAAGCCCAGGCTAGCAGGAGGACTTTCTATTCCACAGCACTTCACAGTAAAATGAGCTGGAGTGCTCTGGAGGAAGCCCGGCCTTGCCACATCCTACCCCATCACTCCACCCTACAGGTATCAGCCTCTGTTAGAACGTTTGCACGGGTTCTCAAATACTAAAGGAGAAAGGAAGAAACTGGCCACAGATACATGAAACATGCAAGTCAGGCCCGACGTGCACAAAAAGGCAGGGAAATGCTTTAAGGTGGACAGTAAGTGCACTGGGAAGAAAGCTGTGACAGGGTAATTAGTTATAGATCAAGCCAGGTATTTGTGCCATGTTAAAGTCATAAGATTATCTGTAAACTAATTGTATAACTACCCTTGCCAATGCATCTTGTAAATCGCAACGGTTAAGATAAAACATTGAGTATTTTACTGCGGAGCCTTGGCACAGATCCCCCACTCTGGCTCCGAGAAATCCACTGCCACATCTTCAAACGGCAGGGGCACTTGGGGCCACGCTGGCTCTCACCCCAAATTGGGGCGGTACCCCCAATTCCACTGCCCTGTCTCAGTGTGTCGCTGGCTGATTACTCCTGCCCCGGGGGCGGCTGGAGGCACCCGCGGCCCAGGGCAGGAGGGCGGCCTTCCGACTCCGCCCTGCCTCCCCCGCACACGGCCTGTGCGAGTCCGCCGGCTCCCGGGAGCGTCATCCCCGCCGGCCGCTGGCGCTCGACGGAGAAACGCGGCCCCAGGACGCGGCCGGAGCGCGGGCTCGGCCGAGACTGCGCAGCCGCGGCTATCACGGCCCGCGAGCGCGCGGGGCATGCCGGGAGCACCAGCCTCGGCCCGCCCCGGCTTCCCTCGGGACCTTCCGCCGCCCGCGCCCGGGCCCGCCCCACGCCGTTCCCGGCGTGCACAGCGCGCGGCGCCCCACCCCCCGCGGGGCCCCGCCCCAGCGCGCGGTGGTGTGGTGGTGCCGGTGGTCCCGGTGGTCGCCGGCGGAGCAGGGGCGAGCTGGGGAAGGCTGGCGACCGGGGGCTGCGGAGTGGGCTGCTGTGGGCAGGTGGGCGTGGGCAGGGCCCTGGCCAGGCCGCGGGAGCTCGGGCGCCGTCCCCGGGTTTTGCGTTTACCGTTTCCCCTGCGTGAATAAGGACAGTAAGACATGCTCGTTGTGGGGGAAACCGAGTGAAGTAAAGCAAAAGAAGATAAGCAATCTCGGCACCCTTTCTTAATGCACACTTATCTTTAGAAAAACAGAAGCACCTTACTTTGCAGCCTGCTTTTTTTACGTTTTAAAAATAAATACATGTAAAATGAATATAGCATGGAAGATGCCTTACTTTTTTCTTAACTATTATAATCACTCTACCCTTTGTAATTGGAAAACACTTTATAAAGTTAAAGTACTGTATGGTGGTTGCAACAAAGAATACAGAAAAGCCCCTGCAATACAGTAATGTATACAGTGAAGATTCTGTTCTGCCTCCCTTCTCAGTCCCGCTTCCAGTATTCCTCTGGATGGATGTCACAGTGAATTTCGTCAATCTGTTGTTAGGTTTTTCCTATAATAAGTAGCAGTGGGATTTCTATTTTGTCAAGTCTCTGCACATTCCTTGTTTATTAGTGTGCATCCCTGGGATAAAATGGCTGGGAGGAATCAAAGACAGCCACTCATCTTACAGACTGTGTCACTGTTTCACTGGGAAGCAGCAGTGAGGTGCTGAGTTGCCACACCCGTGCCACAGGTCAGGAAACTGGACCCCCTGAGAGGCCACGCAACAGCCGTGGGAGCTGGGACTCCAGTAAGATTGGCCGACTCTTCTGTCAGGGTTCTTGCATTCTGCAGCACTGCCTTTTCCAGACTTCGCTTGGATCATGTTTTTCCTTCCATCAAAGTAGCACCCAAAATAGCTGGAAAGTCGCCTGTGCAGCAATCAGTGGACAGAAATAGGACTGGGAGGGCGTTCCATATTGGGGTGAAATGGGGGGCAGGTGAGGTGCGGGAGCCAGGGAGGCGGGAGGGAGTGTGAGGTTTACACCTGCGGTTCCAGTGCCCGTGGCGTTTGAGGAGGTGGCCGTGCATTTCTCGAGCAGGAGTGGGGGCGCCTGGAGGAGTGGCAGAGGGCACTGTATCAGCATGTGATGCCACTTGAGTCCCTGGTCTCTCTGGGTCAGAAGTGTGGTTGGGAGCTTTAAGGACACTCAGAATCAGATACTAGGTACTTTGTTTTATTATTCCCTCGTTTCAGGTCTTTCTCTGTTTCATCCTTCAAGAAGTAACTATTTGGAACCCATTAAGTGGCCAAGCACAGCTCTGCCTTTAATTTGATTTCCCATGTGGCTCTGCCTATGGGAGAAAACTGCTAGAATTACTCTGTTCTGACAGTTACTCTGATTGGGTGTTGATCTGTTGCTGGTTATTACACATCTGTCCATTGAGTTTGTGAATCCTTCTTTGAGAAATGAAGCTATTGTTATAACCTCACAAAATCCCATCTAAAATCTAAGCCTGAGCCCTGTGGCAATACAGAGGACCGCCACCACGTTACGGCCTCGTAATGCCTCTTTGAAAGTAGCCTGCTGACCTTGTAGCACCCAACCCTACTGGCCTTCTCCCTTTTGGCTCACTGTTTTCACAAGGACTTCTAGGTAACTATTACACGGAACATTTGGATAGTGTGTCACAGCTCACAGACTATTCCGTGCTCTCTTTTGAGCCTCACCTTAAAATGTAAGCAAGGCAGGGCCAGAATGATTGAAATCAGAGACCTTGTTTCCGACCCCTAAACAAGTATGTCCCTAACCTCCCTACCCGTTTCCTTGTCTGTAAGGTGTAGGCACTGCCACCTCATCGGGCTGCTGTGAAGGGCGAATGACAGCGTGTTCCTTTATCCCCGAGCACGAGGCTGGGCTGGGAGCAAGCAGCTGCTGCCTCTGCTCTCCTCCCACGCGCCCCCTTTAGCAGGGCGCACTCGGTGCATCCCACGTTGTAGGAGCTCGCAGGCAGCCCCACAAGATTCTGAGAAGGTACTCTAAGAGAGCAGTGAGGGGCGGCATGTAAGAAGGCCCAAGACTCAGTGGTGTCGGAATTCAGGTAAGGAAGGATACAGAGGAAGGAGAGGTGGGCTCCAAGGAAACGGGGGCTTTGCGCTTGTGTTTTGGCGTTGAGCATGCATGGGGAGCTTCAGCCAGCGGGCTCACGTGAGCTGGGTCCCTGTGCAGGGTTGGTTGAGGGGCTGCTTGGGACAGGGCGGTGGGAAGCGGCTTCAGTTAGAGCTCAGCGCTGCATGACAATCAGAATCACACAGGAGAGGGCAAAGCCTCTACTTTGGCACGTTTGATAAAAATTAAGCCTAAGAGTTAAGCCCCAAAAGTATGTGCAGGAAGGCAATTCTGTAAACAGCGTCAGCGAATAATCAGTTCAGCCACCCCTTCTTCGCGGCGATAGATGTCACTTTGAGTGGATATACGGAGGGTCTGCTAGAGTGACTGAGAAGTTTGTGTACAAACTGACCAGCTGGAGCCTCTTAGGGTTCTGACAAGGTGTGTCCCGAGGACGGCTACCTTTCTGGACAATCTCCTTGGAGGCGCGAAACAGGGCAGGAATGTGAACCGAGGCATAAGAGAATAAAGGCGAGAACGTGGCCATGGGGTTGGAGAGGAGGGGACCAGTTCACGAGCGGCGGTTGAGAGGAATGAGGGGTGAGGACTGAGCCGAGCGGCTCACAAAGGTGTCGACAATCAGCGTAGACCAAGCGGGTTGCTTAGAGACCTAGCAGAAGTGGAGACGCCTTACGAGTGTGGGAAACCACTGTGCCGTCCTCCTCTTCTGAGACCCCCATCGGCTTTCCACATTCAGCGTTTACTGAATTGGTGAGCACTAGACCCTGTACTTGACATCAGACGTATAAAGATGAAGGACGCGAGGGACTCAGGTCGGGGCACGGTGGAGCTGGCAGGAGCACTGACGGGGGAGTCCGGGCCCCGTGGGGTGGGGAGGAAGGGGCGAGCAGAGGGCCGTGGAGGCCGGAGCTGAGGCGGGAGAGGGCTCGGAGGGGGCGCTCTCTGACATCCGTGCTCTTACTTTAGGTCGAGGGACATGTGGTGGCTGTAATGGCTTCCCCACTCGGTCCAGGGACTGAACTTCCGCCGTGTGGGCCCTCTGCGCAGGCCCTGCCTTTCCAAAGCCGCCTCTGACATCCCAGCCTGGACAGGGTGCTGACCCCTTCCTCAGAGATGAGCTGGACTGGGGGGGAGCGGGAAGCAGCCCTGAATCGGGCGGGCGTTTTGACAACACGAGCTCTGTGGAGCGGATGTCCTGGGGTGAGTGTGACAGATCAGGGCCCTAAGACCCCCTCCTGCTCTGTCTGCTTTGGTTTTACGCAGATTCGGAAGCTGACTCTCCCTCTCTTCTCCTGGCCTGGCCCACTGTGTTTCAAGCTAATGCCAAGTTTGCTTCTGGCTCAGCTGAGATGGTTCAGAGAGGAGGTGCCGTCCTCTGGCAGTCTTAGCAGGGAAGTCAGACCTCTCTGCGGCCTGGTAGGGAGCGATCTCCACCTTCTTTCTGTTGCCCGCCATAGAGGGCAAAAGTACAGAAGCTGCAGTCACCATGAGAAGAGTTTGGGCCCTGGTGCAATTCCATGTCTGTGTCATTCAGAGCCTTGTTTAAATTATCAGACGCAGAAACCCACCTGGAAGAAGTAAGCAGAACGAGAGCTTTCCTGGCCTGTTCGCTCTGAACAGTGGGCAGGGCCGAGGGGCAGCCATCCAGGGATGCTGGCCAGGGATGCAAACGCTTCGGCACGCCCCTGTCCCTCCTCCTTGCTCCCCTCGTCGGGGGAAAATGGCCACCCAGATTCCATTCTTCCAGCCCATCACCCAAACGGAAATGTCCAGGTTAAATCGGAACCCCTGGCCCAACCCAGACACCCCCACCAGCTGGCTCTTCTCCCGGCTCCGGCACGAACTGAGTGTGTGACTAAGAGAGCAGGGCTGGAGCCAAGTGTCAAGGCAGGAGGCAGCCACCCGGACCCCACACGGACACTGTCCACCGTGCTGCCTCCTTTCCAAGTTTGGGTCTGGAAACATCAGCCACCCCATGCTAGCAGTGGTCCCACGCCGTGCCGAGCTCCCCGACACAGCAGCGGGGGGCCCCTGTGCTGTGCATTTTTGCTTTGAATTCTCAAGGGATTTTATTTTCCTATTCCATTCTCTGCTGGAGTTTGAGACGGAGAGTCTTCCTTGCAGGCCTCTGTGGGGTGGGATAATGTGATTTCTAGATCTTTGCGTCCTTTGAGATCCCCATCTTGGGTGGATCCTGGGTTTTGTCTGTTGCCCTGTGTTCAAATTCAAGTTCCCCTGGCCTGGCAAAAGCTGTAATTGCAATAGTCGGCTTTATAGCTGCGCTCTTCCCTCGTTGGCATCTTCCTGTCACCTCATTTTTAGCTTCTGGTGATTCCTTGCTAATGCCAGATTTGGGTTTTGTACTTCATTCAGGGTGTTTTGTTGGCTTTAGAAGGAGGGTCCGTTGGGACCCCAGAGGTGGCCGCTGGCTGGACGGGGCCCCTCCTCCTGGGAGGTGCTCCTGCCTGGCTTTTCCTCCCCCCCCACCCCCCTCCTGGTGTCCCCCTTGCCTTCCCGCTAACCCCACCCCACATCTACGTCCCTCCTGCTCTCCCAAGCAGCCCCCAAATTTGGTGCCCTCAGGGCCCAGCCCGGGGCCTCTCCTCTGCCCTCTTTCACGAGCCCTTTTGCTCCATCTCATGGCTTTTCACAGCCGCCAGGAGCTCCTTTCGTGGCTGCCTCTCAAACTCGGCATGTTCAAGGACTCTTGGTTTCCACTGCCCTCTCCCCACGGCAGATCTCGTCTCAGCACGTGTCCCCCCCTCCACACCCACCCAGTTGCTCAGATCAGAGGCCTGGGCCACCCCAGCACCTGTGTGTACAGCGGCCCAGGGGGATCTCCTTTATCCCCCCACACCTGGAGTAAGACGTGGACTCCTCTTCCTGCGGGTCACGAGGCGCAGGGCCTGCCTGCGCCCTCTCCACTCGCCCTGCGTGCTGCGGCCGCGCTGGCCAGCTCTGGGCCCCCTGCAGCAGACACGCCGCCTTCCCCCCTCCAGGCAAGACCCGGCCCCACCGGCCCCCCACATTCGCGGCCTGTAGGTCTCTGCCACCGCCTCCCTGGAGTGGCCCCTGCCCACCTCCTGACCCCTCGCCCCATAGCATGCCCTTTCCCTGTGCGGCCCAGAGCCCAGCGCGGCCCGTTGGCTCGGATCCCCGTGCTGTGCCGGCGCCTTCAGCAGCGCCTGGCCACCACGAGAACACGTTGCACGAGGGGATGGCGCTAATGCTGCCTAGTGTTTGTCAGGCTCTGGGCTGGTGCATCTGTGTGGACGCTCTCGTTTGAGCCCCACCTTACAGACGAGGAAACGGGCTGACGACCACGCGGCTGGCAATTGGAGGGCCAGAATTTGACCCACCCTGACCCCAGAGCCTGTGATCCTAGCTGGGACAACTCAGGCCTGTGAACGACTGATGTG
The DNA here is from genome assembly GCA_029593785.1 of Cabassous unicinctus. Classification (NCBI taxonomy): domain Eukaryota; kingdom Metazoa; phylum Chordata; class Mammalia; order Cingulata; family Chlamyphoridae; genus Cabassous; species Cabassous unicinctus. The sequence goes on from JAQZBX010089288.1 coordinate 8,295, forward strand.
GCTCCCACCCCTTCCTGGTGGGTTCCCTGGCTTAGGAGGACACACTCACACCCCTCCCGCTGTCGTGGAACGGTTCGTACCTCGCGTGTGTCGCGTTCCAGCCAGATTTTCGCAGTTTGGAGAAGAAGGGAACACGGCAAGAGGAAGCTTCTCTGCCAGGAGGGCGTGAGGAGAGCCGACTTCTCAGCGAGCGCTGCCTGGCGCAGGTAGCCCGTCCCACATGCCTGCCGCAGGCAGACCCAAGAACCTCTCAGAAACCACATTTTTTTCCCCTCTTCTTGTGCTTCCAGGCTGTCAAGCAGAGAATACAAGGAAGGACAAGTGTTATTTAAATGTCCCGCAAAGCCAGGACTGGCCTGGACCTTTGGCAGAGGACAGGGATGGCGTTCCTTCCTGTGTCAACGACAGAGGCCCCTCAAGGACCTCCTGTCGCCAGCGCTCGAGGCAGCTGCTGTCGATGAAAGGCGCCAGCGCTGGGCAGGGCCCCTGCCTCCCTGGCAAGCCTCGGGTGAAGGGTCTTCTCCGCAGAGCCCAGAGATGCAGCTCTGGGGACCAGCCACGTCCCCGCCCCCGGGGCCAGCGCCCGGGGCCTAGGAGGCTGGGCCAGCTCAGGGTCCCGAAGGGCCACCCGCTCTTGTGCAGAAGACCAGCGCCTTAGACGAGCTCCCCAAACGTGGCAAGCGTGGCCGGCCACCCCGGGCCTTGGGGAGCACCCCCTCCCCCTGGTGAGCAGGACAGGTAGCCACCTGTCATGGACGATGCAGGAAGAGCTCTCAGCAGAGGTCCAGGGGCGTCCACAGCAGACATGAGCCCTGCCAGCGCCCAAGGGCCACCAGCTCAGGTGCAACGGCTGACCACGGGCGAAGCGCCCTCCCAGGGCCTGGCCTGCGGCCGCGTCCACCCCAGAATGATCCTGGAAGCCCCCGGTGGGCAGCCGCCCTTGTCCTGCCCTGCGGGCGGCTCGGGCTTCACCGGGCACCTCTACCTCCCCGAGCCCGGGCGTGTGCGCCCCTTAGAGAAGCCTGGCCTGTGCCCCGGGTGGCCGGGGCTCCCACCTCCAGGGCACCCTGCAGGCCCTGCGGCACGGGCACCGGGGCGAGGCCCTTCTGTGGTGAGTGCGGCAAGGCCTTCGCCCACCACTACCGGCTCAGGGAGCACACCCGGGTGCATGCAGAGCAGAGGCCCTTCCAGTGCCCCAGTGCGGCCCGAGCTTCCACCTGCAGAGCAGCCTCGGCTGCCATTGGTGGCTGCACCGAGCGTGGCAAGGGCTTCGCCCACAGGTCCCCGCTGGCCACCCACACCAGGGTGCACGCGGCGCCAGGCCCAAGCAGCCATTCAATACAGAGGAGGGCGACTGGCCTTCCCAGAGCCTGGGCTGTGGAAGGGAGCGCCTCCTCCAGCCCCCGTGTTTCCCAAGAGGCAGAGCTGAAGGGAAAGAGCAGACTCCCGGCTGGTGACCCTGCAGGGGACCCCTCAGCGAGAGATGGCACCCGGCAGCCAGTTAGCAGTCAGAAGAGCTGCACTATTCCTGAGCAGGTGTTGGGCCCACCCAGCGTGACGGGAAGCCACGGTGTCGTCTGTCTCATGCTGAAGGGACAGTTGGTTTCCCAGCAGCCCTCCTGCCTCTTCTAGCTCTTTCCAAAAGGGCCACAGAACTTACCCTCTGCACCCAGAGCCTAACGCTGAAGGCCGGAGCCCTGGGAGCCTCTCCACGTGGCTCCTCCTCTCTGCTCCGCCTGCCCAGCACAGCCTGACTGTCGTGGTCCGACGCCACAGTGATGGTGGCTTGTTTTCTCCATGTGCTGTGTTGCAGCCAGCAGTAAACCACCTGATTCTGAGGTAGCTACACCTGGGTGCGAGCCACCGGGGTTCTTGTTTCCTCTGGGTAAAGTCCCGCTGGGTCTTACTGACGTCCACAAGCTTAAAGCGCCGCTTTGAGGACATTTGTCTGTAGCCCAAGGCCCACGCGAGCCAGCTGCGAGCCAGCAGTGAGGGTGCGTGCTCAGGACCCAGAATGGGAGGGAAGGACTGGCTCCAAGTCCCGAGGCCATTCTCAAGCCGCCCCGGGCACGGACACCAGGCTTCGGAAGTGCTGGAGGCGCACTCAGCCAGGATGCACTGGTCCTGGGGAAGGGCAGTGCATAGCAGCCCTGAGTGCATCGGGGACCCCAGGAATGCAAGGTGAGTGATGCGAGCCAAAGGATACAGACCCAAAAGCGCGAGGTGGGGTGAGTGCAGCCACAGAGGGAACCGGGGGAGTGGGGGGTCCCCGGGAGAAGGGCTTGCCAGGGAGCGGGGCTTGGACCCCAGGAGTGGACTGTGGCTTGGCCACCGTGGCGGCGGGGTGGGGTTGTCGGCAGGTGGTGAGACCACTCCAGATAGAACCGACGGAGAATGCAAACACGGGTAAAAGCGTCAGGCGAGTTGGAGCGTGAGCAGACTGGAGGTTACGTGGGCTGGTAGGCAGGGTTCAGACAGCGGCGGGAGGCCCTGGGGGGTCTCTCGGTTTCAGCTAGAGGGGCTCCTGGACCTGCGGTTTAGAAAATCGTCTCCGGCTCACGTGCCCTTGGGGGTGCTGGGTGGACCATCAGGTCCCATTGCAGCCAGGCCACAGCGGGAGGGGAGGCAGGTGCCTGCCTTGGGCAGCGATGGAATCAGCCCCTTTGTCCCTCGCCTGCAGTCTCCAGGTTGAGCTGGTTCCTGCACTTCCTGCCGCCCTCCTACACTGACCTCCAGGGCCTGAGCGCTGGACCCTTTCCCACCCCCACGGGCACCCCTGGGCCCAGAGGTGCACCTTTGCCTTCTCACCTGACCCACAAGTCCCCCGCCCCGCCAGCATCGCTGTGCTCCTTGATGAAGTGACGTGCTCCTTATAAGAATGAAGGGAGGTTTTAATGAGGGCAGAAGGCATGTGGGGTCCTCTCTGGGCTCCGGGCTGGGGTGCAGCAGCACGGCCCACATGCACCCGAGTTGGAGATATTTGGCAAACACGGGGGCCGCTGTGGTGAGACCAGCAGCTCGCCCAGTACCCTCGCAACTTCCGTGGCCTAAACCAAAACGAAGCGACAAGCTGTGGCCGCGGCATGGCGCGCGCCGCTGGTGGCAGCCGGACAGCCCGAGCTCTGCAGCCGCACTGAAGCCGCCTTCGGGGCACGGAGGACCTGGCAGGCCGGCGGAAGCTCCACAGTCTGAAACACCTCTGGCCTGAGATGAATGGGCAACGACGTACGCTTTTTAAAGTCATCTCGGGGGTTGTCTTAGTTCTCTAAATGCTGCTAAAGCAGAGGGGAATGGGCTGGCTGTCACCGTGGGCATTTACTAGGCTAAAGCTTGCACTTCCGAGGCCAGGAACATGTCCCAATCAAGGTGTCACCAGGGACGCTGTGTCCCCAGCTCAGCTGTGGGCGAGCAGGCATATGGGGGCATCCGCTCGTCTCTCCCCTCTTCTCCCGGCTCATTGCTTTCGGCTTCCGGCTGCTCCATCTGTGGCTTTTGTGTCTCCTGGTTTCATTGACTTTAACTTCTGGAGGCTTCTTTCTGTCTCTGCAGCTTTTTCTTGCCTGTGGCTTTTTGTTCCTCCATTTATAAAGGACTCCAGTGAGAGGATTAAGACCCACCCTGGGTCACGCAATCTAATCAAAGGCCCTCAACTGAGGTAATTTAATCAAAAGTCCCACCTACAATAGGTCTACATATACAGGAGTGGATTAGCTGTAAGGACAGGATTTTCTGGGGTCCACAGAAGCTTCAGACCACCGCCAGTGTCTCCTTTCATGCCTCTGTGTCCAGTTCATCCTCTCCCCAGCAGGCTCGGGAATGGGGTGAGAGGGCCCACCCACTCCACTGCCCCCCAAGAATCTGGGGGATGCTGCTGGGAGCCCCTGAATTCCCTGGTTATGTCATCCGGCTGTCCCAGTTTTGATGTGGCCCTCGGCTCAGCGTTGCCATTGGTGGCGTTCATTTTGGTTCCCTGATTTATTTCATGTAGCGGGAACAGTTTCTGCAGCTTGTTCTGTGTCTCCTGCAAATGCCCACCTTATAAAAGCCTTTTAGATGTGAGGTTAGTAAGAAGTGGTTTCTTTTTTGGCGGGGGGAGGGGGGTTGTTACCGGATTTTGTCTAGGTTCTTGACTTATGCTACAGTAATGAATTTCAAGAGCACGTCGGGTTAGTTAGGCTGGTAATTTATTAAGGAAGGGAGGAAGAGAAATGGGAGAAAATAACAGATCACGGGTCCCAGGTAGAGAGGAAGGATCTGAAGATTGATAAAGACAACTGATTTACAGACTACAATTTCCCATTATAGATTATAAATGCCCAGGTTCTACTTGCGTGTTGATCCATGCAGGCATAGGGGGAAACCAGGTGAGAG
>JAQZBX010089289.1:0-12649 GCA_029593785.1 Cabassous unicinctus
TGCATTTCTGTTTTGGAAGTTTCTATTGATATATCTTTAAACTCACTGATTTCCTAGGCTGTGCCTGGCCTCCTGATGACCCAATAAAGACATTCTTCATTTCTTGTATAGTGCTTTTATTTCTACAATTTCCTTTTGATCTTTTTTAGAGTTTCAATCTCTCTGCTTACATTATCCATCTGTTGTTGTATGTTATCTACTGTTTTAATTAGAGTCCTTGACATATAGTAATCATAGTTAATTTAAATACCCTATCTAATTCTAAAATCTAGGTAATATCTAAGTCTAGTTCAAATGACTGCTTTGTCTCTGTAGACAGCCCTTTATCTTGCCTTTTAGAATGCCTTGTAATTGTTATGTAAAAAAACTGGACCTAATGTGTTGGATAATAGGAACTTAGATATTTAGGTTTGTTAATATGGCTAGAAGCTGGGCTGTATTTCATATTTGCTATAGTTACAGGGTCTAGAGGCCTCGGTTTCTTCTAGATACCTCGCTTTTTTCTCCCTTGTTGTCTTTGGGTTTTTCTAATAACTCCTTCTTGAACAGAACATGTGTGTTGTACTATTCTCAGTTTTAATGCAGCATTATTATACTGGAACTCACCTCTCGAAGGACATCTCCGTTGCTGAGCTGTGATCTTCAGAAATGTTTCTTAGTCTATTATGTTTTATACTTGAGACAGGAGGACAAAAGGGGGCTGGAGTTGACTAACTGCCTTGCGCCCAGCTCAGAAAAGGCTATAATAAAGTAGTTTTTCTTGGACAGCAGATCTCTATCAAGGAGAATGCTCTGGATCTCTTTCAAAGTGGTAACTTTACTCTGTCTCTTCCTCCCCACCCAAGGGGATTTTTCTCTGTTTTTCATGATCAGAAACTGGTGGGATTCCTGGAGGTAAAACCCATGAAAATATAGGGGGTCCTCCTAAGAATAGGCCCCCAAGAACTTTTAGGTCTCAAGCTAGTCTACACTCAGCTTCCTGCAATTTCTCAAAATTACCAAGTAAGTATTAATATTAGTAACTAGTTCCAGCAGCTTCTGTTTCAGGTAAGCTGATCTTAGCTGTGATTTTCTGTATTCACCTTTTTCTCCAGATTTCAGGATGGTGGTTTACTTATGATCTCAAATCTCTGGTGAATCTAAGAAAATTCATTTATTTTTATTTTGCTCAGCTTTTTCCTTTTCCTTTATTCCTTTTATTTAAAATTTTAATTCCAATAAAGAAACTAAGTCTTGACTTGTCAGCCATACCTCAAATACATTGTTTGCATTTCCTTAGAGATTTATTTGTTTGTAGCTTAATTGAGTTATAATTCACACACCATCAATTCACCTATTTAAAGTGTAAAATTCAATGTTTTTCATATATTTGGTGTAGAATGTGCAGCCATCATCATAGTCAATTTTAGAATATTTTCATCATCTCTAAAAGAAATTCCTTTTAGCTATCATCCCCTGTTCTTCCATTTCCCTGGGTTTTAAGCTAATCTATAGAATAGCTTAGTCTGGATGTATCTTTCATTTGAATCATACAATAAATAGTTTTCTTTTTTGTGACTGGATTCTTTCACTTAGCAAAATGTTTTCAAGTTTCATTCATGTTGTAGCATGTATTAGTACTTTATTCTTTTCTATGGCTCAATAATATTTCATCAAATGGGTAAACCACATTTTGTTCATTCATCATTTGATGAATATTTTGGTTGTTTTCATCTTTTGACTATTACGAATAAAACTGCTGTAAGCATTCATGTACAAGTTTTTGTGTTGATTTATGTTTTCATTTACATTGTGTAGATACCCAGGAGAGGAATTGCTGGGAGATATTTCACTTTTTGAAGAACTGCCATTCCTTAAAAGTGACTGCACCATTTTACATTCCTACCAGCAGTGGATGAGGGTTCTTACTTTTCTTCATCCTTGATGACACTTGTTATTATCTGTCATTTTCATTATAGCCATCCTGTTGGATGTCAAGTGGTATATCATTGTGGTTTTGATTTGCATTTCCCTTTTGACTAATGATATTGAGCATCTTTTCATGTGTCTATGGGCCATTAGCATATCTTCTTCAGAGAAATATCTATTCAGATCCTTTACTTATTTTTAAATTGGCTTATTTGTCTTTTTAAAATTGATTTGTAAGTGTTCTTTATGTATTCTAGATATAATTCCCTCATCAGATATGACTTACAAATACTTTATCCCATTGGGTTATCTTTTCACTTTCTTGATGGTGTCCTTTGAAGCACAAACATATTTACTTTTGAAAAAGTCCTTTTTTTTCTTTTCTTTATTTGCTTGGGCTTTTGTTTCATATCTAATAAACCGTTATAAAGTCTGAAGTCATGAACATTCACCTTCATGTTTCCTTCTAAGAGTTTTACAGTTTTGGCTTTTATATTTGGGTCTTCACCTCACTTTGAGTGAATTTTGTATATGGTCTGAGATAAAGGTCCAACTTCATTCTTCTCTTTTTGGCTATCCAGTTATCTCAACACCATTTCTTGAAAAGAAAACTATACTTTTCCCATTAAATGGTCTTTGGCACCCTTGTTGAAAATCATTTGGCTGTAGATACAAGTATTTATTTCTGCACTCTGAATTCTGTTCCAGTGGTCTTATATGTCTATCCTTATGCCAGTACCACACTGTCTTGATTACTATTGCTTTGTAGTAAGTTTTTAAAACAGAAACTAGGAGTCCTGCAACTTTGTTCTTTTTTTTCAAGATTGTTTTTGCTCTTCTGCATTTTGCAATTCCTTGTGAATTTTAGAATTAGCTTGTCAATTTCTGCAAAGAGGCCAGCTGGGTTTCTGATAAGAACGGCTTTTTTTAAAAACTTTTTTTTTCTTGTTGTGAGGATGAAAGTGATGACTTCCAAACTCTTTACATGTCAGAGCTGAAACCAGAAGTCTACTTCTGTTAATTTTTGCTTCATATATATTAAAGTTACATAATTAGTGGCATACGTCCAAATCTTAGGAATTGTGAGCATACTATTGGACATAGGATTGTGAATCACATAACCCAATAAAATGTAATTTACATTTAATCCTCACTGATTAGGGAAAAATGTAGGGAGATTTTAAAATAGATAGAAACCGTATAGCTAAATTGAATCCTATCAAGTAGTATAACCACCTGGGTAAGAATTAGAGCTTCTAATCTGATATGAAAATTAAATTATTACTCAAATCCTAGAATGTAGGCTAGGTGATCTTCTAAGGTTTTGTTCTGAGGCCACTGATTATAAAAAGGGGGTCAGTGGATTTTTATCCATTTCATAGACCTGGTTGGTTTCCTTAAAGAACTTCTACAAGCTGAGAATATGGTAACTCAAATTTTGAAGGTAGTTACAAATAGTCTGAGATGATAATATTGTTTCCTTAGAGAATTAGTATTTTTTATCCCAGAGAAGATTTGGAATTAATTATAATTGATTTTCAATTTATTTGCATTATCATCAGAGAACCTTTTTTGTTTTGTTTTGGATAAGACAATTAGGCCGATTAGAGTAATAGATTGACTTGGTATTTCCAAGTTAAAACATTAATTAACTAATTGATTTAGGTATTGCATTTTAAAATGAAATATCATTATTTTAGATACACCGTAAAATATTTAAAAGATTTTAGGAATTGTCACAATGATAAAAATTTAATTCATTATTTTTGAAGAACTTATTTATGTATGCAATAGCTTGTCTAACAGATCATTGAATTAATTAGAAAGGAAATTGAAAACATCAAATTTATGAATAAAGTTGAAAAATATTTAAGGTATTTAAACTAACTTAGTAATGTCAATGTTTATATGTCTATATTTGCTGTATGAATAGTTCTGGGCGTCTCTAGTGGATCCCAGAGAACTTGTGGGAGGTCTGCAAGGTCAAAACTATTTTCATAACAAGAGGAATATGTTATTTGCCTTTTTCATTCTCATGTCTCATGAGTATCCAGGGTACATAAGGTTCATTGATATAGTTTCAGATACTACATTGCAAGCAACTAACCCTTAAGAAACTACGACTTGTTAATATCAAGGAACATCCACAGTTATGTGAAAAGGCTATTAAAATACTCATCCTTTTTCCAACTATCTCTCTGTGTGAAGCTGAATTTTCCTCACATACCTCAACTAAAACAGCACCAGGGTACAGACTGAATGCAAAAGCGGGTATGAGAAGCCAGGAGTTTTTTATTAAGTCAGAAATTAAAAATAAAAATTAAACAATGGCACTCTTCACACTGAACATTTCTCTTTTGCAAATATACTTATTTTTCATAAAATATGTTAGTTATGTTAACATAATAGATTTATCATTGTTATTTTAAATGAATTAGCAATTTTTTCAACTTTTAATTTCTAACAGTAAATACTGGTTGATATATTGATCGAGTTTGTGGGCTTCAAAAATCTTTACAAATGTTAAAGAGCTCATAGACCCAATAGTTGAGAACTGTTGGTCTATACTAGTGACATCAAAACTAACATGCATATCAATTACCTTGAGGTCTTATTAAAATGCAGATTCTGTTTCAGCAGGTCTGGGATGGGATGTGAGATTGTACATTTCTAACATGCTCCCAGGTGATGCTGATTTCTGGCAGTTTGTGTATGGACAAAACATTGAGCACAACAGTCTACAACCCCTTTTTGAAACGTTTCTCAATGATTCAAGATGATGCAAGGCAAAGATCAAACTAAGAGTGTGGTAGGTTTTTTTTTAATTAATAAGGAGACCTTGACTATTTCATTCAACTAATCTGTTCATCGGTGTCTCTTTCTGAACACTAGAGGAACAATTGAGTTTGTTGTTGGAATTAGATGCAATGAAAGTCCCTGTACAGAACATTTTTAGGAGTAATCCTTCCATAACTTGTTGAGCTGCCTTTTGTCTGTTATTTAATTTTTTGAATTTGAAATACAGTTTGAATAAAAAGAAGAGTGTGGTAGGAAGCAAAGCATTTTAGCTTGAAAACAATAGTTCAGGGAAAAGAGCCTAAAGATTTGGGTTTGAATTCCCTAGAGACAGCATAGTCTCAAGGTATCCACTATTCAGTGGAAAGGAGGAGGGTGTGAAAGAAAGAAAGAGAGAGACAAAGAGAGAAGAAAACAGATATAGAAATGTGAACTATATTTTGGAAAGAAATTTAGGCATGTCTATTGGCACATAAAGCTCTTGAATAATTTGTTTGAGTTAATTAATACATGCAAATGTGGTACTGAATATGACATGACTTTAATTTGTGGCATTGTATTATTGAGTTACTGTCTGGGTGGTGGGAAGTGAGCACTCAGATATTGCAGACATTGTAAGCTGGAAAGCTGAAAACCCTTAATATGTGACAGCTAAATATTTGATTAAATTTGGCTAATGATACTCTTTTGCACAGACCATATCACTTTTGAAGATTTAGCATTAGGAGACAAGGTAGGAGACTTTCAGAATATTGGTGTGTGTTGGCTGTTTCTTGATGCCAAAGACTTTGTGTCTCAAACTGAAACAGTTTTAAAGAGTGGCTTAAAAAGAATCAGAATTTACTGGGTATGAGTCTGTTCTCCTGCAACACCAATGCAGTTAACCTTCATGACAATATGTTTTGTCTTCTCACTGCCGAAGCTTGGCTACTTAAATGAAGTTGAGAGAAAGGGGGATGAGCAGAGAACAGAATTTAGTATATAAAAGACCAGAGCATATAGGCTTAAAATCTGTCTAGATCATATATTTGATTGTATTTACTAGGAACAGACCAAAACCAATAGATTATAACTAACAACCTTTCAGAGAGAACTGTATTGCCAACATAACTACAACCTCATCATCAAAAATCTATTCAGTTCCCAAAGCAATTCCTGAGCACCTAAATTTGCACTAGCAGGAAGAAGGTTATAAAAACTGTCCGGAACCCAAAACGAGCATATTTCTGATGCATAGCTCATTTTGGCCCAGAAAGATAATGGGCAGGGGGTTCCTATTAGAAAGCAGAACCAGGGGTTGCCAGGTGGCTTAACCAAGTACCTGACTTCACAGCCAGAGAAGGGAGCCTTTGCTGTTCCCACCCAGTGGGGTATAAAGATTGCTATGGACCAGTGATTGCCATGTGTTTCTTCTCTTTATTGCCTTTATTCTGGTCTCACTCCATGGTTGTGTATGGGGTGCTTTTAAGTTTATAGCTCATCAAAATACAAAGACCCATACCCAGATCTGATTTGCAGAATTGCATATGGGTTTCAAACTTGATGCAGTAACTGGATGGAACTTTGTGCTTCGTTCCGTTAGGGTATGAGTCGATTTTATACATAGGAGAAAGAGTGAATGTGTAGTTTGATTTTCCAAAACAGTGGACTGTAGCAGATATTTCCTGTTCCCCAATATCCAATCTCCTCTTCTACCTCAGTATGATGGCAGGATAAATACTATATTGTTAACAAAGGTCTCAATCAAATTATTAATTGTGTAATTAATTTGTGGACAATGAGATATGGGAAGTGGACTGCACCTTTTGTGAGTTTTCTTTAAGTAAAGAGGGTGTCCTCATCAGTTTCTTTTCTCTTTTAAGAAAAATACTGATGTGATAGCTGGAATTCCTGCAGCCACTTTATTTCATTCTCTTGCCTGTTGACTTTGAGGTTATTTATATGAGAGAGAAAATCTTGTGAATTTTATCAGTGTGAATTTGGGTTTCTCTAGCATGCAGCTACAGCTAATCTTAAGATAACAGATTCTGTAAAAGCATTATATACATCTTTCTGTTTATTAAATCTTTTCATAATAAACAAATTTATACACATACACACACTTATTAGGCAGTCTTGGAATTATTACACATCATTATCAAACATAGTTTATTAAATAAGTCCCTGCTGCTCCTTACCTGGGACAGGGTAAAGAACAGTTCAACTTCAAATCAACTGCCTTCCTTTGGGTTTTTCTACTTAGAACTCATATGTGAAACCAAGGCTTGTTTTTGCTGTCCACAATATCTTAATATGCATAGCATGAATTGCCCAAGCTGTAGTTTCATGAGCTACTTTGTATGCTTCTATTTTATAGGCTTTGAAAATAACTTCCCATATCTATCAGGTAATTCTCAAGGTATTTCAAAGTACAGTTCATGTATTGCACATACATAGCCTATATTTCAAGTCTGGCCATCTCTAACATATCCTTTAAATTGGATGACAATCCACTAACCACTTTTTACTTGATGTAGTAATAGGCAAAGAGATAAAAATCAACTTCATCATATGTGTATATAAAGTTTGAGAGGACATAAAAATATTCATATTAGTTGTGTTGAGGCAGTTGGATGATGAGTGCTTATGTGTTTTTCAGTTCTTTCCACAGTGAGCATCTTTACTTCTGTTTTTAAAAAACTGTTAAAAGCAAAAAATTAAACTAGCAAATTCAATGACATTAAATTGTTAAAAATGAATGCATTCTTTAACCTACATGAAGAAAATCCAATTATAATAAAACAATATCGTCTCATACTGCAATAGCTGAAAAGCTGTAGAATCTGGCATTTTTAAAGATACCCCTAGGAAAAAGTTCTCATTCAAATAATCCCAACCTGAACTAAATCTGATTTGAATAGAACCAAGCTGGGGTTTGGGGATGTATTTGCTAGAGATACGTTACTCAATTCTCTTGATGATATTTTTGATGAAAAATTATGTTCTTTCTTTCTGACAGGGCTGACAGGCAGACAGCAGTAGTTTACAAGCGTAAGCTATTATCACTTCAGAATATAATAGAATGTTGATGCTGTCAGGAAATTTAAACATTACCAAATACATTCAAATTAAAACAAAATGGGAATGCAAATTTTTAGGGGCCACAACCCTAAATCTTCCAAAAGTCAAATAAATTTTTACATTTTTAAAGTAGAAGCTGGAAAAAGAAACAAAAGCAAAAATTGAGCTTATTTAATGATGTGCATGCTAAAGTGTTTAGGGTTCAAATATACTGAAGTCTGCAACTTAGTTTGAAACATATTTAATAAATAATAAGTATTGATGGATGGATAGTCAAATGACCATGTGATAGGTCAAATTCAGTGATATCTTAATTACAGAATCCAGGGGTAATTTTCTGTAATTTTGAAATTTTCCATAATAAAATATTGGAAAAAAGGAGAAGCTAAGGTACAGACATTTAAAATGCTCAATATGTATTTGCTGACTGACAAAGAGAGTCTAGAATGGAATTAGCACAATATTACTTAGTGAAATACTTTGGGTATTCACTCGATTTTTCTTCAATCAATCATGAGGTATAAATATGTGTCTAAACTTATTTTTAATATTTACTTAATTCTTTGTGTCTTACTTTGATTAATTCTCAAAAGAAGAAATACATATTGTGAGATTTTTGCTTTTACAGGTTACAGAGGTTAAGTAATTTGCACAAGGTTATATAACCAGTTAGCAGCAAAATTGAGATTTTAACCCAAGCAGTCTACATCCAAGCTTGCTAGGTTAACCACAATGCTATATTTCTTTTTGCTACTGTATGAGTTGAAATGTGTATTTGATTTAAGCCTTCATATTGGCAAGGCCAAACACAAACCTTTCTCTTTTTGCCTGAACCTGCTGAGAAGGCCAGACAGGGACTTTCCATGTTCGCCCCTAGCCAACTTAATGTTCTTTGTCTCCTGAGGGAATAGCTAAGTCCCCTGAAACTAGCTGGACAAAGAGATAAACGTTTCCTGTTCTGCTAAGACTTCCCCTGATTGCCAAACAGTCTGGGAATCACCCTACCTTACCTTGTCTACTCTTTCCTAGGAAAGGTTTCTCAGCTCTGCATCTATTTAAGTGTGTGGGCTTGAGCAGATAGCAAAACCAGTGGATGGTACCTTTAAGAAAAATCTAGATGATGACATTTTTGAATGCCCAAAGCCTTAGAAAACTGCAAGAAACTGACTATACTCTTTATAGAGAGGCTACTATACATTAAATGCATTTTATGGTTTTTTTCCCCTCTTTTTTTTATTTTTGTTTTTGTTTTTATGCATGCCTACTTTCCTAGGTTCACAAATAATACCAGTAGGATGCTATTCGGAGACCTATTAGAAAACATCTGATTTTGTTATACAGGGAAGCAAATAGCTACCGTTATCTTTATCTTATTCTTAAGGTAGTATAACTGTGCAGAATGGTTAATAGAATACATACATATTAATATGTCTAAATATAAATGCATTATTTTTAGTGATGGGATCATTGACTATTATATCTGCTTTTGAAATGAAAAAATATTTCAGAAATAGACATCCTTCCTTTTTCTTTTCTTTTATTGTGAAATATCAAAGAAGATAGAAAATCAAATAATAGAAACCCATATATTTATCACCCAGATTTAACAAATGTTAAAATTTTGTCACATTTACTTCATAATTCTGCCCAACACAAAGACAGCAGAAAGATAAATTCTCATCACCCTTTACAATAGTGCCAGTCATTGGGTATCTGATATTTTAGTGTCACCTTGTGTATTTACCTTCTCCAAGTTAATAAATATTATTTTTAAGCTAATACTTATTTAGATTTAATAAAAATTGCTTTGCTCACCTTTGTTTATTCTGTCCCAAACTTTGTTTTTAAGTTCAATTTCCTTCCTATGAAAGCATTTATTTTAGTATTTCTTTCATCCAGGGTCTGTGAGTGGCAAACTCAGCCTTTGTCTGAATATGACATCTTTACTTTTACTTCCAGTTTTAACTACGGAAGTCGAGTTTGGCAGTTAATTTTCCCTTGGCACTCTGGAGATATTCTATATTCCTTTGTCCCCTGTTGATGCTGATGGGAAGAGTACCTTCAGTCTACTAATTATTGTTTATGCATGGAAAATCTGAATTTTTCTCTAATTGATTCAAAGATGTTGTCTTTGTTATATTCAGCAGTTTTGGTGCAATGTATCTAGATGTGTGTTTATTTTTATTTATCCCACTCAAGATTCAGTGCGTCAATTATATGAGGACTTGTGTCTTTCATAAATTCCAGAAAAACTTTTGTCATTATCTTTTAAATGTTGCTTCATCTTTCTTTCTGATATCTTATTCTGTAAATACTATCATATATGTTAAATGTTTGTTTTCAATCTCTGTATCTCTTAAACTTATTTTCACACTTCTTATCTCATTATCTCTTTGTGCTACGTTCCTAGTAATTCCTTCAGATTTATTTTCTAGAACACTATATTACACTAATTTTGTCTAATCTACCTTTTAAAGTGCATACTAAGTGTTTAAGATTAATGACAGTTCATTTCTGGAAGGTTGTTTGTTTTCAATTATGTCTATTCTTAGTGACCTATTACTTTAATTTTTAAAGTATTATTCATATCACTTATCTTCCAGATTTTCATATCATCTATTCTAGTTGCATTAATTCTCTTTTTCATTGGAGTCAAGATAAACTTTCCTAATGGGTCATTTCTTTTGTGTGGTTTGTGGTTTTTTTTGTTTTTTCATTGAAAATTTAGCTGTATTTTTTTCCTCTGTGGAAAATATTTTGTCCCTAGGGTTTTAGAAGTGTCTCCCCTGACCAGTATTGCATTTGTTTCTGCGTAGGCTAAAGCACTTTGCTTATCTCTAGACGAGTTTTTAATATTAACTTCCTGTCACAGGATTTATGCCACTCATATGGTGTCATTTCCAAACCTGAGCTCAAGTTCGACTCAGGCTTGGGGTTTTGATTTCTCAGGAGAGATCCTCCCCCAAACTTCCTGGGCTGTGGGTAAAGCTTTTCTAGTTCCCTTCACATAAAGGAAGCATGCCTTTGTGAGTTCTGTCTTAATGTAGACTCTCCGGTCTAGCTTCCTGGCTCCAGTGGACAAGGCCTGTTCTCCTCTGTCCTCTTCCTGGGGGCGTGAAACCCTCAGCCCATCCCACCCAAGGTCTACCTGGGTCATATCTCCCACATCCATGGTATCAGCACCTTGTGTGCTTGAATTCTGGTGCTCCTCTAGCCCCTAGGTATTTTTCCTTGTTTCCTTTGAGCTTGGTTATAAACCTTTTTGTGTGTGTTACAGTTTATCCAGCATTTTTAAGTATTCAAAGTGGGAAGGAACTCCTGCTAGCTTGGTCCACGGTCTTATCAAAAGTTGAAAATCTCATGAACATCATTTGAGGTCAATGAACATTCATCTGCAACATCAATCAAATGACTGAATAGTATTCCTTGAATAGATCAGTGATTCTCAAAGGGTAGTGTGAGAACTATGCAAAAATGTGCCAAAATTATTTAACCACTCTTTTATTGTTGGACTTTAAATTTGATACTTCTTTTCCTTATAAATAGTACGTTGATGAACACTGATATTAGTAAATCTCCTTGCCATATTTTCCTTGGAGCAGATTATAAAAAGATTAATTGTTGGGTTTTCCTCATTAATTATATGTCCCAATGAGCTTAGACCCAATGTGTCAAGTTCCAGAAAGTAATTGTCACGAGAATTTGATTGGAAACACTTAACTTATTAATTATTTGGGAAAAAAATTAACTTCTAACAATAAATTATAAAGTTTTCTCATCAAGGAACATGGTTTATCTCTCCACTTCTTCAAATCCCCTTAGTAAGAGTTTATTTCATATTATCTTCTTTTTCTTACTTCTTAGTTTTTTACTTACAATTACACATTTACCTGGGTCTAAAAAGAGATCAATGCTCTTTCGATTGGGATGGTTTTTCATTAAATTGCTAATCCAAAATAGAATTTGATAGGAGACACCCGATATGGCTGTTCTGAAATTCTCATTAAAATATGCCTGAAGTAACAAGAAAAGGCAAAAACTTATAGCAACGTGAGGAGCAAAGATGGAGAGCTTGGTGCTAGAATCTGGGAAGAATTGTCACCAATTATAAGGTAGATGGAGCGGTAATAAGGAAATACCTTTAAAGGCTCAGCATATGACAGTCTGTGACACCTTCTGAAAGGACGTAGGAGGCTTGATGGAATTGATGTTTTAAATATTAAAACTTCTGTAGAGGTTTTATGCCTCCCTGTCTCCCTTGCCTGTCTCAGAGATCCTGGGCCTACCAGTCAGAACGTTTGGCATTCATTCACCCCTCTTCCTCCCCAGTGAGCTGGCTGGCTATGCCCCCAGTGAGCTGGCTGGCTATGCCCCCTCCTCCCATTCTTATTCCCATCATGCTCCACTCCCTTGTTCAAAATTTCATCTGCTTAGAAGTTTACAATATTGGAAAGTAACTCTTCTGAATGTGTGTGTGTATTTTCGCGTGTGTACATCTATGTGAGTTTTGCGAAGGTCTAACAACGGTACCATTTTGGAAGACTGTCCATGTCAGTAAAGAGTTGTTTATGTGGGTAGTGAAAAGAACCATCCTGCTCCAGGGCATGGTGGAAAAGTAATTTTTCCTGTGTGATTATTATTTTTTAACTGCTCTGTAATGGAGTTTGGGGAATGATAAAGTTAAGAGCTGCAATCCACCATTTAAAAAATAGAATAATTCAATGCACTGAAGTCTAAAACCTAAGCCTTTTATAAACAGACTGTGGTGACAAACTAGAAAAATCAATAACTGGACATTTTCATACTGGATTATCTACAATATTTTTGCATTTAGAAACATAACATGTTTTTCATTTCTAAAGGTAATGCAAAATGCAGCAAAAAA
>JAQZBX010089290.1:0-12723 GCA_029593785.1 Cabassous unicinctus
CAAATAGTCATGATAATGAGAGTACAGTGTGGGCATGGTCTGTGGGATACAGCTGATTTGCAACACCTATTGAGGGATACTGAAGGAAATACGAACACCTCAAGGTAGAGGGGAGATATTGAATGAATTGTCAACACACTGCAGAGTGAGAGCCAGTGGTATTGGACATGAAAAAGCAGGAATGACAGCAAAAAGCAAGTTTCATTCCATAAATCTTTAAGGTGGCCAAAAGGAAGTGGATTTGAAAGGGAGTGGAAGTGGAGGGAGAGTGAAGATAGAGCCAGAGCCACACCAGGACAAAGTCAGCAAGCTTTCATGTAGCTAACATTCTGCTGCCCCACTGGCAAAGTGTGATTTGACTTAGATATACAAGGAAATCACCATAGCAGCAGCAGCAGCAGAAACCATTAACTGAGCACTTACTATGTGCTCAGATATTGCATCTAGTTTATCTCGTTTTACCACTTATAACTATAGGATTCCCCAGTGTACATATTTACACTAACGGTCTGAAGGTAACATTCTTTAGTTTCTCTGCTCCTATGTGGAGCCAGTCCATGCTCTCTGAGAAAAGAAGGCATGGAAATGCAGTTCATAATGCAGTGTCAACCTAGACAGAAGGGATTCAAATCACACAAAGACAACTTTTTGAAAAACTAAATGATTGTTTTTCTAGAGTTATCTATAAAATGTTTCCTGTTTTACACTCAATTTTTCCTTAATTTTATTATTTTGATATCTTATTTTAAAGGTTACACTATACCAATTCTCATGGTAGTTGTTTACTAAAAGAATAAAATCTAGACCTTCTAAACTGATTTAATATGGAAACTACAGTGAGATATTATTTTTCAGTGCTTTAATTTTAGCTTCTCTAAAATAAGAATAATTTTACTTGTCATAAGTTTATTTTATTTGAGACCTCAATCCATTCAATATATTATTTCTACCTCAAAATACATGACTAAAAGGTTAGAAAGGTGAAAATACATCAAGGCCAATAAATCCCAAGTTTTGAGAAAAGTTTTGAAACTGATTTAAATTTTTATTTACTTATGTTGTAGTTCACACATAATTTTAAGTTATAGCTTTTCAAAAATTTTGTTGTTCATATATCTCCTTTAGACAACATCGTTTTTCTAACTCAAAGCCTCAATTAAGTATTTGCAGATGAAAACAATAATTTTGTGTCTGTTTGAAGATTTACCAAATCCTCTATTCAAAGGCTGTCTTTCATTCAGAGCTCATTGATGTTTTTCCCAATTATTTAGAAATATCTATCAACATCTTTATAAGTTCTAATGAAAAGAAGTCACTGATATACGAAGTGATTTTTCAGACACACACATATACACAAAGCATATAAAGAATGCTGAAAGTGAAGTTATGCCTCTGAAGTCTTCACTTTCTCTGAGATTATAATTTACAGGCATTAGGAAATAGGAGAGAATCTATTTTACTATATAAATAACTGTAAAAAATTATTTTTAAGTTAAATCTAACTTTTGAAAATTATAAATCAGTTTTATGTAATTTTTCCCAAAAGGGAAACAAAATAACTTATCTTTTGATATAAAATTGAAAACCACTGGATTGGGAATTTGGAATTTTCTCTTGAAGTGACCGAACATGTGATCTTGACTAATCTCAACTGCTCTTACAGGGTTTTAGATTTTCAAATCAGGTATATTTTAACTGTCCAATGTTTCTTTCAGGGAAGCTTCTATTACATAAACTGATGGTTTTTTATAAAGCTTTTTTTCTCACTTTTATTGTCCTAATTCTCTAAACACTCAGTTACATCTTTCTTCTACCACACAAAAACATTTTTTCCCAATGTACTAACCTTTACCTTTAGTTTTTTTGTCTTTCTTCAACTTCATTCACTTGTCACTCACTTAGAAAGCTCAGACCACGTCACCTTGTGACTGGTTCCCTTATCTCTACTTCCAGCTTTACAATTTACTGAGCACACTTCAAAGGCCTGCTTAGTATTTCTACCAAAATGACCCACTGGGAATTCAAGCTTCACCTGTCCAAAACTAATGCTAATTTTGTAAGGGAATGCATGGAAATACCAACCCTAAATCCCCACCTATCACCCTGTATCAAATTAATTCTGTATATACTCATCAGAATCCTAGTCCTAAATAAAATTATGATTAAAAACTTAAATGCTTGAAAAAATATTTACTGGCTCCCTAATTTTCAGCAAGTAAAATCTAAATTCACTCCTTCTACCTGACTAACAGCCATCTTACAAGCCCCACATAAAGGTTACTTAACCCCATGATGCAGTCAATGGCCACTTTTGACAAAGATGATTTCTGAATTAAAATAACTTTAAATATAAAATAAAAGAAACCCATATTAAATATTCAAAAGTATATATCTTATTACCAGTTTCTATAAGGAATAATATAACTTAATATATCCCCCAATTATGTAAAAGGCAAAGCCATAATAAGAAACATTACATAAGTGGAAAAGATTAACTCTAGTTATGTAAGATGAGTAACATAAATACAGAGGATAGAATTATTTTAAAAATAAAATACAGATTTTCACTAATCCCACAAAAATGAAATAGCAAGACTGGAAGTTTAAATTATTCCAAAGGACAAGAATTTAATTAAAATCATTATTATTCACACACAAAAATACATATAGGAGATGAATGTTCATAGAATAGAAGTCCTCTAATAATAACTCTAATTACTCATATTGAAAACCAAACATTACTTCAAAGAACAGTGAATCAGTGGATTCACAGAAATGTCAAACTGATAGTACATGCTTCAAATACATATTTTTGATACAACTGAATAACTCTAAAAAGCTTTCAACGAAGCATAACATATCAGCAATGACATCCTGAAGCATAGTGTCTTTTTGGTTGACAATGGGAATAATGGATAGCCAATTACATTAAGTAGTAAAATATCAGTCAATGTGGTATTTTTATTCTAAAAATACAGGAGTATGGCTTTATGTTCACTTCATTATTGACTTAACCATCATTTTCAGTAACTCCAAACATGTTAAAGACTGTAGGTTTTAGTTTTTATAAGTAAAATAATAAGTGGAGATATGTTCTATCTTCGTGGGTTGGATAGAAATTATTGCCTTAGTTGAATAAATAGTTATAGCTTTCATCTAGAATAAGTAAAGGTGTTTCAAAGACAATAGCAAACCCATTTGCACTCCAACTATCATTTAGTCTCTTCCCAATTTACTCTTAGTATTTTTCTGAAATGCTCTAGTGAAAATAATTATCATCTGCTCTATTTTTAGTAATGATTCTGAAATTATTTTGAATGATATGTGACAAAAGGGGTAAGAAAATCATAAAGTCCCCTATAAATGATATATCAATGTCATTTGTATGTGAATATAGAGTGCATGTCTATACCACTGAAAACTAAAATGTATCAGTTATATAGTTATATTACTCTATATACCTTAGTTATGGTAATGAATCATATGCCTTCTTTCACTTCCTGAAAAAGTGACCAAAGTGTTTAAGAAATGTTCTCTATGGCTACAATTTTAAACTTCAAGGTTATGTTAACTGTGTAAAACGAAAATAGAAGCTATTCAATTATAATTCCAGAAATAGCATGTCTATGTTTGTGTGTAATGTAATTGAATTTAGTTAATTACATTAAAGCAGTTAGACCTTGTCTGAAAAGAAAAATAAAAAGAAATAAGTTTCAAAGCTTTGTAAATTTGGAGAAACTATCAATGAATGACTGTTGAAACTATCAATGAATGTCCATTTAGGGATTTATGGTGATTACATGAAAAGTCCTAATATTCATTAAATCAAGAAATGAGACAAGTAGCTTATACTAAGCATTATAATAATCCAGCCTAATTTAGGGTGCTATTTAGTGTAAAGATAAATCTGGATAAAATAGATTGGATCCATATCTTATTTTGACTGGTACTCATTTTAATATAATATAAAGCCAAGTTATAAATCTTCAAAGGGCAATGAATGTCAACAACTAATCTACCAATATTACTATCATAAGAACAACAACATAACATAGGTTCATAGAGATGAGTAATGATTAGCATGATAGATGTCTTATAAATCATAGTAATGCTGCATAAATCACATTTATTGATATGATCACAGCATCCAATATTTACATTGCTTATTTGAAAATTGCAAGAAAGATTCAATGTTCCAAAACTAAGACTTTGAAAACAGCTGAAAAAGGAGGTTCTTCATATCTTCAAAACCCATTCAAAACTCTGCTCTGAACTCAGAAGAGTAATATCTAGGAATTTTTATCTGATCTTAAATGAAAAAATGAAATTCAAATTGTTAAGTTTAATTAGAAAAATGCTTACTTTAAAAACAAATGCACGTTTCAAACTTTCAGAAAAACTGATACAAAATAATAAAGTGCTATAACATTATAAAGACAAGAAATAATGACACTTTTTGTGATAGCTTGTAAAATGGCCACAGATTCTTTCCATCCTTATTTGCTCCTTTGCAAAGTGACTTTTCCTTCCATCAAGAGTTGAAGTCAAATTCTCCATCCCTTGAATATGGGCTCACTCTTATTGTCTAATGAACCACTAACAAACTTGCACAAAGAGAAGCTTGAAAAACACTTGCCCATTCGGACATGCCCTCTCTTGGTGTGGGCACCCTTTTGTCACCATATAATCAAGCTGGGAAAAACTTCCTAGAGGATGAAAGACTGCATGGAAAGAAGAGCGAGCCGTCTCAGTCATCACAGCCAAACTAGACGTGTGTGTGAGACACCCCATACCATCCTGCTCCAGGCCAGTTAGCATAAACTAGACGTGTGTGTGAGACACCCCATACCATCCTGCTCCAGGCCAGTTAGCATAAACTAGACGTGTGTGTGAGACACCCCATACCATCCTGCTCCAGGCCAGTTAGCATAAACTAGAAAAACCACATCGTCAATGCACAACATTGACAGCAATAATAAATGTTTATGGACTTAAGCCATTAAGTTTTGGACAAAAGATTTGTTTTCCAGCAAAATCTAATTGGATCAGTCCTCATATTTCTTTGTCTAGCTGTTGTGAAATTGAACTATTTTTCAGAACTATATAAAAAATTCTACCCAACTTAATGTGATTAAAGCAAAATATTAAGTTAAATTGGTTACACTATAGTATGTATATATTAATCAAAATTAATATTTTATATATTTCCCCATAGAAAAATGTAGTTGTCCATTAATTTCATGAATTCTAAGATATTAGAAGTTGGTAGATTATTTAGCCTATTAAACATTATTCGAAATAAAATGTAAAGCACTGGGAAATATTAGAATTAACTTCTTTGCAAAAGCCTTTTACTAGATTGGATTATTCCCCTGGTCCCTCTTTGTTAAACTCTGCTATCTGGCATGGTCAATAGTATTTTGATTCTACCTTCCCAATTTAGTTTTTGATGAGGAAATGAGGAAGTCAACATGATGAAACTGTAAGTAAGAAAGACAGGACGTTGAGTGAAGTGCTACTTAAGATGCTGACAGCAAATCATAGATGAAGAGAGCAAGAATGGCATGTTATTACATAGGTGCAGATTAAATATAAGAGTGAGAGCAGGAAAGAGATGGAGGGAGAGAGAAATACGTATCCTAGCTAACTGCTAACCTGCAGCCATTTGCGTAACTCATGTTAAATTTTTTTTCCTACTTCAAGGTAAAATAATAATATATGACAAATTGCATTAATAGAGCCAAATGAAACTTAGGAAAAGAACTGGGCAGGAAGAAAATAAAGAACAACAAAACAGAAGTTAATAATTTGCATTTGTCATCCAAAAGTAATAGATAAAAGACAGAAAGACAGAAGATGGTGTTTTGTTTTATAGCCGTTTGTTTCAATATTTCACCTCACAAATACTTCCTAGCAAGAAATGAAACTAGCAATTACTAATTACACCTGGCTTATATTGAAATGCACTGATCGGCATTTCAAGAAATAAGAAAAAGATAAAGGAAGGAAAGAAATTTAATTTAACTTAAACATTTTATCAGGAAAAAAGAATAAATATGGCTAGAATAACTTTCACTGAACTAAATCATAACTAAAGCATATGTAAGAATGAAGCAGTGAATATAGGACACAATAAAAAATGTGGTGTTTAATTAACTGTTCCTCTTATTGTCTCTCTCCTTATTCGCCAGTCATTCATCTTTCAAAATTAATACTTTTGTTACCTGATTAAAGTCTAGAACCATGTAATTCAGTTTCAGAGTGGTGTCAGGGTCAAAGAAACAGTTCAGCAGCACAAAGTAAATTTTAATAGTTCAAAACCTTTATTTGCATATCTTAAAATCCATGAAAAGAATCAGAATATATAATTCCTTTTCTCTCCTACCCACTTTTCATAGCATCTGGCAAACAGTTCCAGCACTTCTCAGTTTTCTCTCCCTTTCCCCTCTCTTTTTTCCATTCCTGAATCATGACCTTATCTTTCTTCAGCATAAAAATTCTTCTTTGGATCTGTTAACTATATATATAGAGAGATGAAATGCCAAGACCCTCTCTGTCCTTGAGAGAGGAGAGAGGTTGCTAAAACTGGGCTCTTGAACTGAGTTGCATGCTTGTCCTATGACATATACGTGTTATAACAATTTAAACAACATGGAAGTCTCTAAATTAAGATTGTATTCTGTCCCCATGTTTAATCATTAAGTGACATAAATTCTATTAACAAATTGGTGGGAACTTTCCTATCATTTTTTCTTTTTTCCAAAAATACCCAAGAATATATTCACATAGGATGATTTTTTTATTGTTGCTCTTGAAAGTGAGGGAAGTTGAAAAAGAGAATGGACAAGAGAGAAAGAAAGAGCAATATAGTGAAAATGAATTTAAATAATAGTCCTGTCTAATATTTCATTGAAAATTGTCCTGTCTAATATTTCATTAATAATATAGTGAAAATGAATTTAAATAATAGTCCTGTCTAATATTTCATTGAAAATTGTTTGCATTACTGCAATGTAAACATTATAACTTCCTTAAAACTTCAATCAGGTCTTTACTAAATAAAAAATCATGCATGAATATGTGTGTATTTTAGTGGATTAAGAAAGTGTGGAATTCAGAAAATAACAAAGACCTATATTTGAGCAGATGACATTGAAGAGGAAAGAACATTCATATGATGCAGAAGGAGAAAAGTGTCCTATGGCGACAGGAAATTGGTGACAAGAGGTGATCATAGGACCTAAGGCCAATGGAATTTCACAGACACATTATGCACATAATTATGTCTTCCATGGTATTTAAAATGGACTGAAGGCAAATTCCTAATTTCCAAAAAGCAGGGTGATCAAAGGCAACATTAGGGTTCACATATAATAAAAAATGGTGCATTCTGCATGTCAATAAAATTAATAAAGCCAAAACTACGTTGAATGTAATTTTTCTTTTGTGTGCATGTGTGATTCCTGGGAATTTCAGGATATTGCTATCTCAGGAAGTTTGTGATATTATTACAGTAGTTTTGATTAAAAGAAAATCCCTATTTATAGTAGGCTACTAAACATTTCAAAAGAGATTTTAAATGTTATGGAGATAGAAATTAACAAGTTTATACTTCAAATCTTTCAATTATTTTATTAATGCAAACCAAAAGAAAATCAGAGAGGATGTGTGTGAAAAGGCAAAATCATGATCATGGTAAATTATGAGCCTTTTACACCAATGAGGAAGCTTATCATGATAAAGTATGGATAGAGCAGCAGTTTTATAATATTGTGATTGGGTATTATTTTGATTGTTCTATTAAGTATATAGTGAGAAAACCATAGGAGGAGTATAGGAACATTGGTCAAAAGTGTTTTTCAAGCTGTAATGCAAAAGTCCTAAAGGTTCCACAGATAACTGTCAAGAGAGGGGGCAGGCCTCTACTTCCATTTGCTATATATTGTTTTTTTTTCTGGTAAGAATTTATTTGAAGAATCAATCTCTCATCTACAAGTCATTTGTAAACCAGCTAGCCAGCCAACATCAACACGTAATTTGTAATAACTGAGTAATAGATTTTATTAATTGACTGGGTGTTTCTATCAAATTACACATCTTTATTTGTACCTTAGTATAGTGCAATGTAATAAAATTTCCTACACTCCGTGTCTCAGACTTATTAAAAAAGAATGATTGTCTAACACATTAAACCTCAGTAACTCAAAATAATATGAAAGAATGAAGAGCTTTTTTAGTTAATGAGATATCTGACTGATATTTTTAAATAAATACATTTTATTAATTTGAAATACATTAGACTAAGTAATTGTAAGCTCATACGGGCACTTTTGAGTTTCGGTGCTTTGAGGCTAGATTCCAGATTCATTGGCATGCATACCCTGCCTGCTTGTGGCCCTAAGCTGCTTTCAAAACTGGTGTTTCTCTCTGTTCCTCTGTATTTCTGCTCCTCAAATATTTTTTGCTTATATGTCCCCTAAAATAATTTTAAAAACTATTTCCCTGAAATATTTTAACCTGAGTTTTAAATATTTTTGCCATCAAAATTGTAATATTGCAAAGCATGAACTTACTGTATATTGTATATATATGTTTTAGTGCATCTTTTGTGGTAAACTTGGCTCTCATCCTAATGACAGAACACATCTGCTATATAACCAAAATTGTCAGTAAAACCAGCCTTATTTTCTATCAGGAAAATATCTAACTATTTTTCAATTGAAATAAATGTGTTAATATTGTCCAAGATAAATAGCTTACTTCTGATTTATAATTCTAAGATATATTATGGATAGATAATTGATATAGAAATAGAGAGATAGATATAGAAAGATATAAATGATGGATAGATAGGTGATAGAGTGATGAAAGAAAGAAATATAAAGAAGGGAGGGAGGGAGGGAGGGAGGGAGGGAGGAATGTACAGATTTTTACTGTGACTTTGTCCCCTGGATGCATGTATATGTTGCCCTGTCAGTAAGTCTTATCTAGCCACTGATACATTCCTTTCTGGGATTTTACTCAATGTGCTGTGTATTGTTATGCTGTACTTTTGTTTAGCCAATGCCTCACCTACTCAAGGTTTTACATCCTTAGCAATGCATCTTAGTTAGACTAATGAAAGATATCCCTTGCTTTGTTAAAAATAAAGGAAGAGTCGGGAAGCAGATATGGGTCAAGTGATTAAGCTCCCACCTACCACATGGGAGGTCCTGGGTTTGGTTCCTGGTGCCTCCTGGAGAAGACTAGCCAGACAGCGAGCTGGTGCGATGGGAAGGCGTGGTGAGCTGACGCAACAAGATGATGCAACAGGGACACACAAAGAGGAAAGACAATGAGAGATACAACAAAAAAGCAGGGAGCTGAGGTGGCTCAAGCAATTGAGCGCCTCTCTCCCACATGAGAGGTCCCTTGTTCGGTTCCCGGTGCCTCCTAAAGAGAAGACAAGTAGACACAGAGAGCATATAGTGAACGGACACAGAGAGCAGACAACAAGCGTGAACAAGGGGGAGGGGGGGTGGGATAAATAAATAAAATAAATCTTTAAAATAATAATAATAATAAAAAGGAATAGTAATAATGAAAGACAAGTTGAAAAAAGTGCTTGCCCGGGTTTGAAACCATTGCCTTATATTATTGTTCAAATATCAGCAAACTCATCTATTTACTATTTCCTAAACAAAGTATGCATTTTATAAATTACTTTCTTGCTTACCCAATTCATTCACCTCACATCTGTGGCACTTTGGTATTGTTTATGAATTCTAAAAATAGATATGGGATTGTTTGTAAACTGGTCTGTTCCTCTGGGCGTATTAGATTGTATTAGATTCAGAGGTTTCACTTTTACTTTATTAAATCAACACCAGGGCTTTTATTTGACCACGTCATTAGGACGACTTGGATTGAGTCCCCACCCCACCCCCACTTATGGGCTATATAAACGGATGCTCAATCAAAGACAGGGAAATAAATACATGGAGAAGGAGAACACAGAGAGTTTAGTTTTGGACACTGGAGCCCCACGGAGAGAACCCAGCCGTTTGCCTGATATTTTGCAGCTGAAGAGACCAGAGCCCTGAACAGCTGAGAAAGCCTGGAAGAAATGAACCCTGGGGAGAGAGACGAGCCTTATGCCAGCTGAAATTGGAAGAAGCTGGGACCACGGAGCCTTAGGAGGAGGAGGAAGGCTGAACCCTCGCAGAGATCAGCAGCCATCTTGCTCCACACGTGGTAACAGATTTTGGTGAGGGAAGTAAGTTACTCTTTATGGCCTTGTGACTGTAAGCTTCTAGCCTAAATAAATACCCTTTATAAAAGCCAGCAGACTTCTGGTACTTTGCATCAGCTCCCCTTTAGCTGTCTAACACAGCATCATTCTTTAACAGCTCAAATCCTTTCATGTTAGAGCATACAAGTTTGATCAATGGATAGTGATTTAGTGTGTAGGACCCAATTTCAAGTCAAAATATCATTACGATGATTGTTCCCATGCTCAGTTCCCAGTCTGAGTTCTAAAGACAAAGAACTAAAAAAAAAATGCATAAACCAATAATAAAGGCAATTTCATCAAGCACCACCATGCTCATAAGAAACGTATAGTTTTGTAGCTCAGGTAGCATTGTGTTACCTGCAGGTTTTGTTATTTTTGGTGCATGTGACTGATACAGGCAGTGAGACAGTGAACCAGTTGTGCTTATACACAACAAATTTTTAAAGCTCTGAAAACTGTCAGATCTGTTCTTTTCAAGTATTTTTGGTGAAAACAGATGTGAAAACTAGTTTGCCTCTTTATCAGTGTGAAATGAATATAATTACTAATTTTTAAGCAATATAAGGTAATGCTAGGATATAATTAACCAAATGTGTTTATAGTGGTAAAAAAAACCCTGAAACACCTAAAATCAACCAGTGGTAATGAATTCACTTCTTATGAATGCAAAATATTCTATTTGTCTAATATGACAGAGGAGTATCTTTTCATAGGGATTTAA
The DNA here is from genome assembly GCA_029593785.1 of Cabassous unicinctus. Classification (NCBI taxonomy): domain Eukaryota; kingdom Metazoa; phylum Chordata; class Mammalia; order Cingulata; family Chlamyphoridae; genus Cabassous; species Cabassous unicinctus. The sequence goes on from JAQZBX010089290.1 coordinate 10,995, forward strand.
TTTATATTTTTAATACACCAAGCACTGAGATTTTGTACTTTCCTGTTTACACATATACTGCATTAAAAAGTTCAAAAATATTTGTAGGACACTTACTATATATTAGGCATAGATTTACGTAGTGGTCAAACTACATAACATTACTTTTTTCATGGAATTTAAACCTTTTTTCCTTTGTCCTTTGAAATGCACATAAAGTGTTTCATATTCCTTGCTGAAGAATCCATTATATCTGTGATACCTGAGGGAAAATATCTTCCTACAAATTTACTGAATGTACTACTTGAGTAACTATTAGCTAGGGCAGTGTTTTTCAAACTTGTTGATTAAGATACATTATAAGTTCATAAAATCAATTTAGTAGATGGTAACAATAATATATATAATTGGATTAGAACAGGATGAGCTTGGCTAGAAGATACAAGATTAGAACATTTCAGAGTGTATTGCATGCTACAGTGTAAAATGTGTTTCTTATTGTGGTTCATGCTCAAAAAAGCGTTAAAAACCCTGAGCTAATGTATGCGTTACTCATGTATTTTCTGTGGTTTGCTTCCAGAGCTTTGGGCTTTTTCTGTATATCCCACACTTCATCATGACCAAGATGATCCTACCTAGTAGTAGTCAGCCCCCAACACTCATATGGGTATGTGACTATGGGTAGTGAAGAAACCCACTATTTGGAGAACATTAGTGACATTGATGCCTCATTAAAATCCTATTTATTCACTGGAGACTGGCATTCAGTATATCATGGGTTCAATTTTTATCCTGTTGAAGAAAAATTCTTAAAGGACTCAAGTACTGAGTTAAATATGAGCTCCAATAGCATGCATCAAGAATCGTACTTTAGAGATAGAATGTTTGACAGAATATGAACAATAATTGATTTCTGAAGAGATTCCCTTTACCTTCCCCTTGATAAGACTTTGCTTATTCCACTCACTGGTGTTGAGATTTCATAGTGGTCAAGAGTATGGGTATAAAAGCCTGTCAGACCTGGACTTGCATCATTGCCCCACAGGAATTTTTCTGTGTTACTCAGGTAATTTATACAGCCTCTTTACCACATTGTTTTCTTATCTGTAAAATGAGTACACTAATATGTGTTGCCATGAGAATTAGATGAGCATGCATGGCAGGCTATTCATACAGCTTGGTTAACAAATGGAAAGGGCTTCATAAATGGTAGCAGCAGCTAGTCAAGATGAATAACATATTCAAAACTTAATTATTTGTGCTACCTGTGGTAGGTTGAATTATGTACCCCAACAGTATTCTTAATCTACCCCCTGTGGGTGTGAAGCAATTATAAATAGGACCTTTAGCAGATGTTCTTTTTAGTTAAGGATGGCCAACTGAAACAGGGTGGTCCTTATTCTGGATTACTTGAGGCCTTCTAAAGGGAACCTGGGGAAGTGGATGTGGCTCAACCAGTTGGACACCCGCCTACAACATGGGAGATCCTGGGTTGGGTCCCTGAAGAAGACAAGCAGATGCCTGCACCCACTGCAATGAGCTAGACGTTGCACCCTGCCACAATGAGCAGCAGCCTAAACGAGCAGATGCCACAAGACAGCAGATGCTGCAGCCCTCAGGGAGAAGATGTGGCTCAGGCCATTGGGCACTCACCTCCCATGTGGGAGGTCCCGGGTTCGGTTCCCATGCCTCCTGCAGAAGGTGAGAAAACAATGAGCAGACAGATGAGAGAGCCTTGGGGGGGGGGGTG
>JAQZBX010089291.1:0-12651 GCA_029593785.1 Cabassous unicinctus
CTTCCTCCTTTCCTTCCTCTACCCAAAAGGGGTGAATAGATGATCTGTTGGTGAAGCTGGAAACAAGGCCTGAACATGACCAGCTCAGATTCTTCTTGGAGTTCCAGTTTCAGAGCTGCCCTGCTGTAAGGAATGTCCATTGTCTGCTCTTGGTAGTGTAGTGAGATGACCTGTTCTCCATACCTCCTCAGGTCTCTTCTTGCTTGGCACGTGTGAGGTAGGGTGGCAGGGGAGCCCATATTCTTTCTCCAGGTAAGTCCCAGTTCTAGACTTGGAGGCAAGGAGCAGGCATCTTGCCTCTGGTCACAGATCTACTGCTTTATCACCTCTGAAACCGAGACCTTTATCCCGATCTGACTCTCATGACTATTTTTCAATTGTATCAGAACTCACAGAAGGAAGAGATGTGATTGGAAACTCAGAGACCTCAATGGAACCAGAAAGTTGTACAGAGTCGAGCAGATGAGTCATGTTAACGGTAGATCTCTAGAGGGAAGATACAAAAATATTCTGCAGCTCAGGAGGTGACAAGTTAACCCAACCACCAGGGCTTTTCTCAGATTTGAAGCCACCTTTATCTTCCCCAATTAGGCCCCTGCCTTGGTACGGTCTGACCGGATGGTTTTTCCACAGTTCCCAGGAGAGGCCTGTCTCTGTTCCCGCCAGGCACATCAGTGCAACGAGCTGCCTTTGCTTGTGTTAGCTTGAGTGAGTTCTTGGCAACCAGAAGAACCTAACGTGGAATGAAAAGACTTAATATAAAGACTTTCTCCATCCCTGGAGATTCCATATGCTTCAATCAGCAGGCAATTTTTGAAGTCCCAGTATATGCCAGGCCCTTTGCTAGACCTTGAGAATAATAACACATAATATTTCTAGTGATTTCTATATATCAGGCACTTTTCCAAGCTCATCTTAACTTATCTAATCCTCATAACACAGTTCCGTAGGTAAAATTATTTCTGGTTACAGAGGAGGAAACTGAGACCCAGAGAGTTTAGGTGATGTGCTCAAGATCACACAGCTAGTAGGGGTAGTGTGCCTTTATTTGGATTCTTCCAGAGGCAGGTTCTGAGACAAGGATTTGAGGGCAAGTAGGGAAGCAAAGTTGGTGTGTGAGGGGAGTGAGACAAGAAATGGAAGGCAGCTAATCCTTCCATTATCAAAACAGCTACCCCTGCAGGCAAATTCTCAGGGGTTTTATTTGGCCCATGAGACAAGAGACTTGCAGTCAGCTGCTCAAGGCACCACCTGCAAGTACATCTTCAAGGACTAGGCTCTTTTTGTCTTCTTGCTCCATCGTCATGTGACTCTCTTCCTCATGGTTGCGTGATGACTGCAGCTGCACCTTCAAGAATTTTGTCCATGTTCCGCAATAGGAAGGGAGTATAGCAAACCTTTTCACCTCTAAAGATTTGTCTTTTAATACTTGAAAGGATGCCTTTCCCACTCTGGGGGTCAAATAGAACACATTCCTCAGAGGTATCCTCCTGAAGAGATGAGGAGACTGGTATATCTATACACTCACTTCTGTCAGGCATTGGTTGAGGGCTGCTCCTGGCTGGGGGTCTGGGTAGGGAAGCACTAATTCCCTGGTGCTTCTGGTCAATCACATGGACAGCAAAGCAGATTTCCTCATCAGGTGAAAGCCCTCAGGTACAAAGGCATGCAGTTGCTGGCAGTTGCAAGTCAGGCTGTTGTGCATGGCAGTGGGGTGTAAGCTGTCAGCATCTGCTTATAGGGCTGAGCATATAAGAATTCAGATCTGCACCCTTGACTGCTCTACTTCCCTGTGCGGTGCTAAAGGAGCTCATCCTAGATTAGGGTGTGTGTGCACAGGGGAAGCCAGGTGGGAACCCATCTTCCTTCTTATGAGATAGTTGCATCCAGACCTTGAATGGAATGCAACAGAGCATTGAGCAGGAAGAGTTGGATTCTGCTGGGGGCTCCAGGGGCTTCTCTGAGATCATAGTGGGAGAGGGAAAAGTGAAGAGAAAACTATCCCAGCCCGGGCATAGTGGTGCCTGGGAGGCAGGAATTGGGAAGAACGGAGAGGTGAGGTTGAAATGCAGGTTAGTGTCAGACTGGCCCTAATAACAGAAACAGCAGCAGCTGTGTCTGTATATCTGAGCACTTACTCTGCCAGGATTTACAGTACTCAGTCATGCTTAATCCTCCTAGCAATCCCCAAATGCAGGGCGCCTTTTGATTACCATTTTGCAGATGAGGAAGCGAGGCTCAGCCAGGAGATTAAATGGTTTTCTGATGTCACGTAGCTAAGAAGTGGTTCTGCCACAACCTGAAACCAGACAGTGTTGCAGTCTGGCAGTTTGATGTAATTATGAATTCCAAAAATATATATTGGATCATGCTTGTAAACTGGTCTGCTAATCTGGGCATGATTAAGTTATGATTAGGGTGTTAACTGGGCCATGTCAGTAGGGCGTTGAGCCCCACCCCTTGGTGGGTGGGGGAATCAAATATAAAAGGCAAGGCAAAGGACAGAGGGAGCAATTTTGATGTTGGAGTATTGAGCTGGAGCCCCAGGAGGTAAGAGAGCTTGGTTGTGAGGAAGGAGAGAAGGCCCGGGATAGAGACAAGCCATTCACCTGATAGTCTACAGCTGGCCTTGTGGAGAGACGCAGAGCCTAGAGAGCCTCATAGTCTACAGCTGACCTTGTGGAGGAAACTGAGGAGCTAAGCCCAGAGAGAAACACAGCCCCGGGAAGAGAGGAACCCAAGAAGCCTGAACCCTGGCAAACGTCGGCAGCTGTCTTGCTCCAAAACGTGGCAATGGACTTTGGTGAGGGAAGGAACCTATACTTTATGGCCTGGTAACTGTGGACTTCTATCCCAAATAAACACCCTTTATAAAGACCAACTGATTGCTGGTATTTTGCATCAGCACCCCTTTGGCTGACTACTACAGACAGTCTCACCTCTGAGCTCATTTTCTTACTCTTAACTCTAATTATATTCTCTTGAAGGGCCTCGTAGTTCTTGAAAGAGATTTGAACTTGACTCTTCAGAGCAGAGAACTGATTCAAGAGACTTCTCAGAGATGGAGCCGACAGGACATGGTGAGAAATTGGAGGTGGGCTGAGGATGGATGAGCCCAAGGTTTACAAGCATTTTTGGCACAGAGGAAGGACAAGGACGTGGCATTTGCAGTTAGACCCGTCTGGCTTTGAGTCCCTTGTTCTGCCACTTAATCACCAAGTGATCTTGGGAAAGTCACATCACCTCTCTGAGCCTCAGTTTCTCCATCCATAAAACAGGGCCAATAATCCACACCTTGAATGAGCCTGGGAGAGAAGGAAGTTAAGCAATGTAGACAGAGTCCCTGGCATGCATTAGACCCTCCCGTTTCATTTCACAAGGGGCCACTTTAGGCATTAGAGAGCAGGGTTGAGGAAGTGTTTAGGGCTGGGGCCTGGATGATAAGCTTCCCAATGGCCTGAAAAGCCCAGGATAGAAAGCTCATTTACTTCAGCCATGGGGAAGACCCCAGTCCAATCCTGCCTTGTTAACACCAGCAAGAGATTCTCTGGGGGTGGTTGTGGTGGTACTGGAAGGCTCGGGGGAGACCGCTGGATGAGCAAAGAAGTTATCTGTGCTGGGCGTGTCCATTGCTCGTTGGCCCCTGCACATGTATTTCTTCCCAGTGCACACGCTCTAGGGAGCGACTGTGGTGGGTTGAATTGTGTACCCCAGTTTGAACAGGTCCTTGGTCTTGGTGTGCCTTCTGGTAGGTGTGGGCCTATTGTAAATAAGGGCTCTTCACAGGTTACTTCAGGTAAGGTGTGGCCCCACTGAACCGCTGAACCACGCTGGGCTGTAATCTGAATTATTGGAGTCCTTTATAAACAGAGTGAAAGTCAGACAGAGAGAAAGGCAGGGGAAGAAGCTGGAGGTCAACGGAACCTGGAAGAGAAAGGAGAAGATGCCGCCTTAAGCACTGCCATGTGACAGAAAAGCCAAGGAACCCCAAGTCTGCTGGCCAGCCAGAAGATACCAACCTGACCCTGGGAGAAAGCAAGCCTTCTAGCCTCTGAAACTGTGAACCAATAAATTTCCATTGTTAAGCCAACCCTTTGGATTGTTATTTTTTTTAAGATTTATTTTTATTTATTTATCCCCACCCACCTATCCCCTATTGTTTGCACTTGCTGTCTGCTCTCTGTGTCTGTTCGTTGTGTGCTCGTCTTCTTTTTAGGAGGCACCAGGAAGTGAACCTAGGACCTCCCATGTGGGAGGGAGGTGCCCAGTGGCTTGAGCCACCTCCGCTCCTGCTTGTTGTGTCTCTCATTGTGTTTCCTCGTTGTGTCTCTTCATTGCATCATCCCATTGTGTCATCGTGTTGCGTCAGCTCTCTGTCTTGCTCGTCTTCTTTAGAAGGCATCAGAAACAAAACCTGGAAAAAACCCCCGCCCATGTGGTAGGCAGGTGCCCAACTGCTTGAGCCACATCCGCTTCCCTGGATGGTATTTGTTTTAGCAGCTAGGAAACTAAGACAATAGCTAAGCATACCTGTTAGATTTCAGAGATGTTTATGCTATGGGGCAGGAAACACAGCACCTCCAAATGGCTGTTGAGGGGGAAGAGATACTGCAAAGAACAGCATGAGCCCCCTCCCACCTCCATGTCACTCTCCTCCCCCACACAAGCTGAGAGGAAGAGGCCCATGAGACCATCAAAATGAAAAAATGCCAGCCTGTTTTCCATGCACGGGGGGAAGCTGATGCGTCCGGAATCAGCTATCTTGAAGCCTGTTTGTCCTGAATCTTATATCTAAATTATGTTCCTCAAAATTTAATAAATGAGGTTTAATAGAATGCACTCAGGCAGCACTGATGAAATCTGTCATGGAAGATATTATGATTTTATTGTTGTTATATAACCTCCTTGGAACCTGCTTATTATTTCCATGCCTCCCCCTTTCCCTCCCATTTTCAGGTTTTTAAGTGTTTTAGCTTAGCTTGGAAGCCTGGTAAAGCCCCTAGAGGGTGATTCCCTCTCTCTCACTCCTCCGTTACCCACAATAGGGAGGAACTGGATGCCTTGGTCAAAACCTTACTGGGAGTAAACAAAGTTGTAAGTAGTTGTTTTAAAAAAGAAAATTTGATTTCAGATGAAAAATGTCTGTATTCAACTTTTGAACCACAGTGAGACCTTTCCGTAAGGAAAGATGTTGGACCCTTCAGCACGGGTGGAAGAGAAGGCACTAATGTCATGGAAACTTGGTGCTAGAAGGGACTGATAAGATCATCTCTGTCTGAGAGAAATGCCTACTAACAGCTTTATATGACGTTTAGTCTTTACGACAGTCGTATGAGTTGCTCCACTTATTGTCACCAATAACTGAAGAGGAAATTGGAGGCCCTGACCTGATCAAAATGGCAGAGATAGAGGCTCCAGGGCTCCTTCCCTCCACAGAAGCATTGAGCAACCAGCAAGAACTGGCAGAAACATCTTTCCCAAAGCTCCAGAAAACAATTAAGGGATTGTAGTAACAGGGTGAGGGCTGAATAGGAAAAAAAAAAGGCCACTTTAATCAGTAGGATCTTGTGGCACACTGGAGGGCCCCTCCTCCCTGCCGTCACCAGCTCAGCATGGAGCTGGCCCACACTCCCAGTGTGGGTCCCTGGTCCCAGCTCCAGAGGGAGCAGAGAAATCCTCATGCACAAACTGAGAGCGTGTATGTCTGGCCCAGTCTGTCTGGTGGTGGCCTGAGGGACTGAACCAGGACATTCATTGCAGGCTCAACATCCCAGAATGTCAAGGCAACTCACACAGTTTGCCTACAGAATGCTGTGGGAGAGGAATCAAGTTGTGGCTGCCTGAGGCAAGGGATTGTTGGCTGTGGGACATACAATTCAGTGCCCGGACCATGAGGAAATGGCTTCTTAAGGAAGAGGGGACATTCATATCTGTGCACATGACCAAGACAAGATGCGTGTGGAAAAAGGACCAGGGAGGCTCCATCAGGTCAGCCTCAAGCTATTCTCTAAACCCATTGTAGGGATAAACCCTGAAGAAGAGCACTCACAAAAGTCAATCTGCAAATACCGGGAAAGGTGTTTTGTTTTTGCCTCCCCTACCCCTGATTTTTTTCTTAGCTCCTGGCATCCAAGGAAAGCTCTGTCATAACACTAGCTGGATACAAGCTTAGGGAACAGACAGCTCAGGGGTCTAAATTCTAGTGATAACACATTAAAATACCAAAATGTCCAAATTTCAACAAAAGATTACAAAGCATGTACGAAACAGAAAGTGATAGCCAGGCAAAAGAGAATATTAAAGCATTAGAAACCATCAGTGAGGAGGATCAGACCTGAGACATACTAGACAAAGACTTAAAACAAATGGTTCTAAACACACTCAAAGAGCTCAAGGAAAACAGGGACAAAGAACTAAAGGAAATCAGGAAAATGATAGATGAACACAAAGAGAATATCGATAGAGAGATGGAAATTATGAAAAGAAACCAAACCAGGCTGAAGGCCACAGTAAAAGAAATTTAAAATTCCCTATAGGAGTTCAATAGCAGATTGGAGCTGGTCAAAGAAAGAATCAGTGAGCTTGAGATTAAGAGGATTGAAATCATCCAGTCAGAGAAGCAGAAAGGAAAGAATGAAGAAACGTGAGCAAAGCCTGAGGAATCTTTGAGACACCATCAAATATACCAATATCTGTGTTGTGGGAGTCCCAGAAGGGGAAGAAAGAAAGATGGGGCAGAGAGAATATTCAAAGGAATAATGACTGAAAACTTCCCAAATTAATGAGAGACATGAATGTACACATCCAGATGCTCAATGAACTCCAAAACGGATAAATCCAAATGGACCCACACTGCGACATAATCTAAACTGTCAAATGCCAAAGATAGAATTCTGAAAGCTGCAAGAGAGAAGCAACATGTCACATACAAGTGGGCCTCAATAAGATTAATTGCTGAATTCTCATCAGAAACCATGGAGGCATGAAGACAGTGGGATGACATATTTAAAGATTGCCAACCAATAATTCTATATTTGGCAAAAACTGTCTTTCAAAAATGAGAGAGAAATTAAGATATTCCTAGATAAACAAAAGTTGGAGGAGTTCATCACCACTAGACCAGCCCTACAAGAGATGTTAAAGAAAGTTCTGCAAAGGACAGTTGACAATAGATCAAAGCCTTGTGAAGAAATAAAGATCTCCAGTAAGGGTAATGACATGCGTAAATATAAATGCCAGGACTATTGTATTTTTGGTTTGTAACTTCACCTTTCACTTCCTATAGGATCTAATGGTTTTGGGCTCATAATGTGTAAATACAGTTATCCCTTCCACATTACGGAGGTTAGAGGTGTGGCATCCCCATGATCTGGAAAAGCTGTGTAAAAGTTTTTCGTCCTCCCTTTGTACCAGAGAATAAGTCTGATTTTTTCCCTTTTTTTATTTATGGGGTGTTTACAGTACCTAATTGTAAAATTTGGGTTAAGTATTTGGTCATAGGCAATATTATACAATACTATACATACATTTTATGCATTTAAGAGTTTCTAAACTTTTTCTGTGATATCTGTTGACCTTTGCGTGTCATCTGCGGCTTCTGCAAAACTCCTCCAAAATTCCCACATAATTTCTTATGCCAACCACAGTATATTAAAACCGCCATGGGGAAGGCTGCAGTGTGGAAGGGATAGCTGTATATAATTTGGGACAAGAACTACATACAGGAGAGACATAGTATGGGTATATGAACATGGTTTGTGTATTGGCATTAAATTGGTGTCAAAGTGAAAGAGAATGTTATTTATTTAGGATGCTCGATTTAAACCCCTGATAGCTACAAAGAAAACGTTGGAGAATATGCAAGTTCATAGAGACAGAAAGTAGAGTACAGGTTGTCGGGAGTGGGAGGCGGGGGAACAGGGAGTTCATGCATAAAGGTGTATAGGGTTTCTGTTTGGAGAGATGGGAAGGTTTTAGCAGTGGGAGGGGGTGAGGGTACTGCGACATTGTGAATGATAAATCCCACTGATTGGAGTGCTTGGGAAGGGTGAGATGGGAAATCTTATGTTGGCGATATGTTCCCACATTTTTTTTTTTTTTTTTTTTTTAAAAGAGCAACTAAAGAGACAATGCCAATTAAATGCAATCTGTGATCCTGGACAGAATCTAATAAGGGAGGAAAAAATGCTCAAAAGGACATTATTGAGGTGGAAAAGTTTTAGTACTGGATGGTAGTGATGGTAGCACAACACTGTAAATGTAATTAACATCACTGAATTCTATATTTGAATGTCGTTAAAAGGGGTGTTTTTGGATTGAATATGTTACCAGAATAAAAAATTTTAAAAAACCATGAAACTGTATAACACAAATATTGAACTCTAACGTAAACTGTGGATTATAGTTAATTGTCTAATTATAATTATAATAATAGTTTCGTCAATTGTAACAAAGTTACCACACTAGTGCAAAATGTTAATAATAAGGAAAACTATGTGTGTGTGTGGGGGGAGGTATATAGGAACTCTATACTTTGTGCATGAGTTTTCTGTAAACCTACATCTTTAGGTTTACAGTACCTAAAGGATATTGTTGGGGCATCTGAAAAAACTGGAATATGGATTGTCGGCTTTGTAGCAATGTAGAATTTGTTGAACTTGATAACTGTGCTTGAGGTGTAACATTAGTGAATGCCCTTGCTCCTAGGAAATGTATATGGCAGTATTGTGTTCAAGAGGAATGAAGTATACGACCTACACTCAAGTGTTTAGAAAATGGATGGACAGATGAACAGACAGATCCATTTTGTTGATGACCCAGGCAATAGGAAGGGGGCATGGCAAACTTCGCTCAAAGCTTTTTCTTTTCGTTCTAGGGATGCTCTTTTAGTTTGCTGGCCTGCTGAAAGCAGATGCCATGAAATGGGTTGGCTTTAAGCAGCGGGAACATTTTAGCTTACAGTTGAGGCTGTGAGAATGTCCAAATCAAGGCATCACCAGGTGATGCTTTCTTCCCGAAGTCTGGCTGCTGGCCCTCCTTGGTGTCTCTGTCACATGGCAATGCAGATGGCGGCGTCTGCTGGTCTCTCCCTTCTCTTCTGGGTTTCATTGCTTTCAGCTTCTTGCTTCCATGGCTTTTCTCTCTCTTTATCTGAATTTCACTCTTATAAAGGATTCCAGTAAAAGGATTAAGACCCATCCTGATTGAGGTGGGCCATACCTTAATTACAGGAGCCTCATCAAAAGATCATACTTACAGTGGGTCCATACCCACCGGGATGGATTAACTTTGAGAACATGCTTTTCTGGGGTACATATAGTTTTAAACTGCCACAGTTGCTTTCCCTAAAGACTTGTGTATCTTCACTGGTCAGAATGATAGAATGATATGACAAACGTGGCAAAATGTTAAAATTGGTGGATCTGGGTCTCTGGGGAGATTGGGGTATGTTGGAGTTCTTTGTATGGGCTTTGTATTATTTTTGCAACTGTCCTGTAAGTTTGAAAGTATTTCAAAATAAAAAAGAGGAAGATGGAGCTCAGAAAGGTTTAGTAACTTGCTCAAGTCACACAGTGCTAATTGGTGGAGCCAGGTTTTGAAGTGAAGTCTGTCTGCCTGAACCTTAGCTTCTTTACAGCACTGCTTTCTGCTGCCTCATTTTATAGATGGGAAAAATGAGGCTCAAGAAAGTGAAGTGAGTGTTTTGATTAGGAACCCAGATTCTAGAGGTCAAATCCTTGCTATATAAACCTGGGCAAATTATTTACCCTCTCTGAGTCTTCGTTTTCCCATTTATGAAATGGGTTTTTCGGAAGATTAGGAGAGAATAGATGTAAGGTGCCTAACACATGGTTGTCATGGAGTAGGTGCTAAATAAATATTAATTTAAAAAGAAATGGCTGAGTCAAGGTCAGTTGGAATTGCATGTGTATGTGAGTAACTGAAGACCTGACAAACTTATCAGGGTTTTTATTGGGTCTGTGAAACAAGAGGCTTGCTGAGCAGCTGCTCAAGGCACCATCTGCAAGAATGTTCTCTTGGGCACAGGTTCTTTCTGGCTTCTTGCTTCATCATCCTCATCATGTGACTTTCTTCATGATGCAAAAAAAAAAAAAAAGGTGAAACTGCACCTTTGAGCATTTTGTTCATGATCCTGGCAATAGGACAGGGACATGACAAACTTCTCTCAAAGCTTTGTCTTTTCCTTCTGAAAGTAATGCTTTCCCTAGAGACTTGTGTATCTTCACCGGCCAGAACAATTCCCAGCTGCAGGAGCCTCTGGGAAGACAAGGACGTAGCTTTCTTGCCTGTATTGAGGAGAAGGAAAGGGAAAGGGCTGTGAATGGCTGTTGGGGGCAAATCCACAATCTGGGCCATGTGGGCTGCATGTGTGTGGCTACGCGGGGACTTAAACCCACTTACTGAGACCCAGGGCTCAGGCTTTACCACCACTCCACAACCCCTCTTATTGTCTCTGGTGTGGCCCGATTGCGTATGGGGAAACTGAGGCCTCCCCCCAGAGGAGGGGTGACTGATCTATCGTCGCCTGGACAAAAGTTAGAGACAGAGCCGGATTTCTGAATTCCAGTCCAGCCTTTCCGTTATGCCAAGCGACCTTGCCAATGAGGAGTTCATGTTTATATAAATTGAAAGCCTCTGGTTCTAAACCCCAGAACTTATCTTCAAAGAAGCAGCCCAGAGGATGTGACAAGGGGCTGGAGGACAGAGTCGTCTCAGGGGCAGTGCTGGCCTCAACCAGGACCATTAAATAACCCCTCTCCAGCTTTCCGTTCTTCCTGTCCGGAATGCCCTCATGCCTCTGGACCAGCCCCCTGCGCTGTCGGGCCACGAGCAGGGTCAAGTCCCATCCATTTCCATGCCGTGTCCTCATCCCGGGAAACTCTGCCTACTGCTCTCCAAAGGTCACTCTTGTTCACAAGTGTGTCCCCAGTGCCTGGCCCTCCTGTAGGCACCAGTGATATTGGATGAATCAATAAATGAACTAAGTCGATAAGTGATCTTTACAAATCTGCATGATGGACTCCCCCCTTGAAAGAGGGTTTTAACAGGGGCCTTCTGGAGACAATTCCTTAACCCAAGGACTGACTCCATTAGGAAAGGTTCTGATTCAATACCAGGTCCCTGATTGGGGGGATGTTTGGGGAAGCTTCTAAGTGCCCCTCAGACTCTACTGTCTCCGGGTTGACTGTTAGCTTGTTGCCCTATTCTAGCTGAGAGTTTGGGATAGAATGTGTAGAAGCTGCCCCCGAGGGGCACCAGATCCAAAAATGGGTCTTAGGGATAGGGTTGAGCTAGAGATATGACCTTGAATGGTCTCCAGGGCTGTGTAGAACCAAGGAGAAATGATGACAGAGATGGGTGAGAAATTAGGAGAGACCCATGGAGGCAGGCAGGTATGCTGCCCAGGTGTGTTGAGGGACTGAGGTGTTAACCAATAAGGTTGTGCATCCCAGGGTAGAGTGTGTCTTTCCTTAACACATGTCCTTGTACCTGCCACTTGGACATAGGAAGATTGTTACCTGTCTCCTCACCACCACCACTCCCAAGCTGGTGTGGATATTTCTAGCAAGAGTCCAATTAGGAAGAACTGGGAGATCTGGTGGTGTGGGTCGTGGAAAAAGACAACTTGTCCTGTATATTTTTTAGAGTAGCAGTTAATAGCAGTGCCTCTAGAATCTGTATGCCTTGGATCAAATCCCGTTTATGCCACTTAACTGTGCAACCTTGGGGCAACTGTGAAAAAAATAATCTTATATTGCTGTTGTGAGCTTTGAATGAGATAATACACATTGTTTAGTGCTTAACACATACTAGGTGTTCAACTATTGTTAATCAATATTCTTATTTCTTATTTTTATTTTTTTAAACTGTGTCTTTGTTTTCTCATTTCTAGCAGGGGGATTAGAATCCCAGTCTTCCACCTCTTGGGGCTATTAAGAGATAATTTTATAAAGATGTTTGGTACCTTTTAAAGTGCTATGTGGCTCCAGATATATTCAGGAACTGAAGGCAGGGGGTTGGCCCAATTACCTAGATTGGGTATATGGCAGAGGCTAGCTAGAGGCTCAACAATTCCCTGTCTTATTCTTGGGCACACAAGGATAAGATATCCTAGCCGCCTTAGCAATTAAATTGGAGCCACCTGATTGGGTGTTAGGCAATGAAGTGTGAGGGTCTCTTTGAAGGTTCCACCATGCTCTCTCTCTCCACTTGTACAGTTGCTGCAGAGGCCTGTACTGAAGATGACAGCATCGCAAGATGAAAGAGCCTAGATCTCTGAGTCACCACATGGAGGAGAGTCACCAGGAGAGCCTCCAGTCTGCATCAGATGGTGAGGTAAATGAGAAATAAGCCTTTATTGTCTTAGGATGCTGAGCGTGGGGGCTGATTTGTCATAGCAGCTAGCAATACTTGCCTGAACTGGGGTGCGTGATGCCGGAAACTGCTCTTGCCTTTATCTGTTTGCATCTACTGATTTAGATTGGGGTCCTCTGGGAAAATTTTCCATCAGCCTCCATGACTGGTTGAGGTTTATACATAATGTGGTGCTTGGAACTAGGGACCCCAGAAAAACGTGTTCTTAAACTTAGTCTATTCCTGTGGGTGTGAATCCTCTGTAAACAGGACCTT
>JAQZBX010089292.1:0-12653 GCA_029593785.1 Cabassous unicinctus
GCAAGGGGGAGATGAGCAGACACAGAGAAGACACGCAGCGAATGGACACAGCAGCACAAGCAGCAAGGGGGAGATATATAAAATAAAAAAAAATAAAAAAAAAAAGAACCCCTGCTCTACATAGATATTGTAGCTCTATATAGCTATTGTCCCTAGAAGTGGAGGTGGGGGGCCCAAATTTTATTTTTATTTATGAAATATTTCTGACAGGTAGAAAAAGGGGATAGTCATAAACTGAACTCATTGTTTCCACCTCCAGGCTTTAAAAAAAAAAAAAAATTCAACAAACTATGCCCAGCCTGCCTGTCCTGATTGCATTCCTTCCTCCCCCGCCCCAGGGTAGCCCCTCCCCACCCTATCTGCCCTGCCCGGGCTGGTCGGTGCACTTGACAGCCTGTGTCCACTCCAGCTGGTGGCATTAGGCTCTGCGACTGGCACCGTCATGCCTGGGGGTTGGGGTGACTGGGTTGGAATATGGAGTGCTGGTTCGTGTGCTTTCAAGGCCGGCCGGTGGCCCCTTTTGTGCATATATGGTGACCCTTTTATCCAGTATTTGGTGGAGGCACATTTAGGCAGTTTCCAGTTCTTTGCTCTTACAAGTACTACCGCAGTGGGCCCTCTGGCTCTCTTTTTGTACACATGTGCGAGTGTCTCCAGGGTGTGTACCGAGAAGGGCTGGGCCCGGAAGGGCTGTTCTTGAAGATGCACCCGTACCACAGGACTTTTCCCCGCCAGCGAGGTCTGTTTACAGAGCCCCTCACACTTGGGGTCTCTGCTTCACCGGCGAGGTGGAGGCCCGGTCTCTCGCAGGGTGGCTGGGGCTGGCGTGCCCGGGTCCAGACCGAGGGCTGCTCCAGGACAAGTCTCAGGCCTGATTCGCCTCGGGAATCCCAGCCCCCAGCACCAAACCAAGAAAAGTGAGCCCTCCCTGGAGAGGGGGCCACTGAGCCCGTGAGAGCGCGAGGAGGGTGCAGCCACCTTCTCCTGGGGTGGCCCCTGGGTTGGGGGGTGACCCGGGGCTCAGGAGAGACTCGAGAGGGATTTGCTGGGGGAGGTGAGCTGGGGTGGGCCCAGTCGAGGAGGGGCGGGGAGGCGGGGAGGAGGGCCCCTCAGAGGTGAACTAGGGTGGTCCTTGTTTAAGGGTGAGCAGCCGAGGCCCAGAGAGGGCCAGCCACTTACCCAGCGTCACAGAGCGACGCGGACCTCGGCTTCCTCCGCATTGCTTGGACAGTCACACATTGATTCGTTTATTCATGCGAGCAGTATTAGCGAAGCCCCTACTGTGCGCGCTCATTTTCCTGGGCGCAGATATACAGCAGGGAGCTGGCGCCCGGAGCTGGTTATTCTGGGAGTCATTATTATGAATTGCTAATTATGTTCGTCTCCAGAAATGAAGGGGGGGGGTGACCCTCAGTGGGGGAGGGGCGTCCCAGGGGAGCTGCCTCCCCACTTCTCGATCTCCCTCCATCTGACCCGTCCATAACGCGGGAAAGCCCCACAGAGCCAGTGTGGGTATTCCCCAAACTAAACGTGTGTTTGGGAGAGGCAGGGCGGGGCGGGACGCTGGGAGAGTGGGGAGTCCTTTGTGCCCAGGCCGGGCTGTCAATAAAGTTTCGTCGCCTTGGCAACCACGGGCCCCGCTGGGCGGAGCGACGGGTGCGCGCACAGCCCGCATACTGCCGCCGCTTTCTTCCTCGTCTGACTGCAGGTTTCCCGAGAAAGAGAAGAGGGAGGTCTTGGTTCGACCATGACGGGCGGAGGCCTTAGCCAATGGCAGGATGAGCCATGCCACGGCCAGCCAATCGGGTGCGAGCACTGGAACCGGCAGCGCCCACCCTCTTGGACCTGAATAACCTGACTGACCCCACTCGGGCGCCCGGGAGGGTAGGGGGGCGGGGGCACGTCTCTATGGCAGCCGCGGAAAGACAGCGGGGTGAGCCACTAGCAGCAGTCGGTGGCGCTTGACGGCGGCGCGGGCGTGGCGGGATCTTGTGGGGACCCTGGCGGGAGGGCGGGCAGGGAGGGGAGGTGCGGGGCTCGGCCAATGGGAGCTGCGCGGGCTCCATAGCAACCGAAGAGTGGCGGCGGCCTGGACCAATGGGGGCCCACGGCGGGCCGGGCCGGCGGACAGACGGGAGGCGCGGCTACAGCGTCTGACGAGAGCTGCAGGCGGCGGCGGGAGGCGGCGGCGGGAGGCGGCGGCGGCGGCAGCGCGGGCGCCTGAGGAGGAGGAGGCGGAGGAGGAGAAGCGGGTGAGGGGCGGCGCGGGGCCCGGCCGCGGAGCCCCTTCCCAGCCCCCACCCCGCGCCGCCTTAGCTCCTCGTCGCCCCCAGCCCCGTCCGCCCCGCGCCCGGCCCGGCCCCTCCTCGCGTCCAGGCCCCTCAGTCTCCGGCCCCGGCGGGCGCCGGGCCCCTCTCGCCGTCCCCGACCCCCCGTGCGCCCCTCCTGCACCCGCCGGCCTGCCCCGGGCCCCTCGCTCCACAGGCCCTTTCCTCAGCCCGCAGCCCTCCCCTGGCCCCAGCCCCTTCGTGCATCGGCCCTGGGGCCCTTCTCTGTCTCCCAGGACCCGCCCGGGACCCTCGGGACGTTCCCCTGGCCCCTGAGTGACTCCTCAGGGACTTCCCCGGACTCCCAGGTCTGCCCTCTCGCTTTCCTGAGCTCCTGCCTCGACCCCCAGGCCCTCCCCGGGCCCCTCTCTGCCTTCCCGGGCCCCCTGGGCTGTCCTCAGGCCCTTCTCTGCTTCCCCCCATTCCCTTCCCAGACCCCAGGTCTGCCCTCTCGCTTCATGAGCTCCTGCCTGGGCCCCTCCCGGCCTCGGCTTTGCCCAAGTCCACCTCTCCAGCTCCCTCTCCCCCCAGCTCCGGCCCCGGGGCTCCTTCTCCCGTGGCCCCCAGCCCTCCTCGTCCTTCCTGAGCTCTCTGCCCCTCGCCCCTGGCTGGTCTCGGCCTCCAGGGTCGCTGGCGGCTCCCAGCACAGGTTGGCTCCTTGGCCACAGCAGGCCACGCGCCACCCCAGGCCTTTCTCTTGCTCCCTTCACTTTCTCCCTTCCTTCTCTTTTTCTGACCGGCTCTGCCTCTCCACACTGTTCCTTTTTCTCTCCCCCCCTTTTGTCCTCTGAGCCCCCCCTCCCCGGAATCCTTGGAGAGGGAGCAGGTGCTGGGATCCCGCCTACGCTCTCCCTCCCCTCACCCCCTCCAGGCTGCCTGGGGCTTCACCCAGAGCTTCCTGACAACACCCGAGGGCTGCTGGGGGGGGGCGGGGGGCAGATGTGTGGGGGGTGGACTTCGACTTTCTCCTTGGCTAGGCCTGGCTGCAGATCTGGCCCCCCTCCCACAAGCCCTCCAGTTCCTGCCTTCAGTGCTAAGCCCTTAGGGTTATCCCAGACTGCCACTTAGCCTCGGCCCGCCGGGAGGGACTGTGTGTGCATGTGCACACGAGTGTGTGTATGGGGGGGGCGCTCGGCGGGAGTGCGGGGGCGTCTGCGAGAGTTGGGGGCAAGTCTGCATGTGTTGGGTCTGTGTGTGTACATGTTGGGGTGCCTGGTTGTGCATGTGTCTGCACACGGGGGGTGTTTGGGGGACTCTATTCCCAAGTATGGTAGAGATACTAACGTGAATGAGCAGCGTGAATGGCTGCCCTTTGTTCTGGGGTTCCGCTCTGGGAAGGACTTGTTGCAGTACTTGCCTTTCATCTTTCCTTACGCATCCCGACTTGTACTTCTCCGCTGACACCGTGAGAAGCCAGCATTGCTTTTCTCCCCTTTCCATAGATGAGGAGACTGCAGGGCCCGCCCGAAGTCACACCCTGCCTATAAGCGGCCCGGAGCAAGCACAGAGCTGGGGCCACTTTCCCCTCACCCCGCTCTCCTCCCCGGCTAGAAGCAGCATGGTCCGTGGGGTACCATGGGGCCTGACAGAGTGACAGCCAGAGAGCTGTGTGAGAATGACGACCTGGCCACCAGCCTTGTCCTTGACCCCTACCTCGGCTTCCGCACCCACAAGATGAACGTCAGGTGAGGCGGTCTGCGGGCGTGGGTGGGCCCGAGGGACCCGGGACACCTGCCCTTCCCTGCCACCCCTCAGCCCGGTCCTCCCGTCAGCTCCCACTGGGGGTTGGGGGTGGGGCCTGGGAAGGCCCGGAGGAAAGTAGCCAAGGCCCTGGGACCCAGGCATGCCCTCTCCCCCAGCCCCGTGCCGCCCCTGCGGCGACAGCACCACCTGCGCTCAGCGCTGGAGGCCTTCCTGAGGCAGCGGGACCTGGAGGCTGCGTACCGGGCCCTGACGCTGGGAGGCTGGATGGCCCACTACTTCCAGAGCCGGGGCCCGCGGCAGGAGGCTGCCCTCAAGACCCACGTGAGGGAGCCCTTCCCCCCTGCCCTGGGCCTTCAGGTCCATCCCTGACACCGTCACCGTGGCCTCTCGTGGCTCCCAGCCCCATTCGGCAGACACTCCAGAACCCCAAGCCCTCGGCGTAGCCCCTGACGCTCCCTGACTTCCTAGTCATTTGGACCATCTGAGAGGAGGAGCGAGACTCCTGGGAGAGGAGAGTTTGGGGCCCTCTGAGATGGATCCTCCCTCTTCATTTGACAGATGAGGAAACTGAGGCCCCAAGAGGGGACGTGAGTTCCTCAAGACCACACAGCAAGTCAGTGGCAGAGCAGGCCTAGAACCCAGGAGAGGGGCCGTGGACGTCCCTGCCCCACCTTCTCACCCTGCCCACCCCTCACCTTCCCCAGATCTATCGCTACCTCCGCGCCTTCCTGCCGGAAAGTGGCTTTACCATCCTGCCCTGTACCCGCTATTCAATGGAGACAAACGGAGCCAAGATTGTGTCTACCCGTGCCTGGTAAGAGAGGGGAGTTTGCAGCCAGCAGTCCCACACCTAACAGGAGGCACTCCCTTACTCAAGGCTGCTGGGGGAGGAGACCCCCATTTCTTGGAAGAGACGGGAGACGCTGAGAGGGGAAGAGGAGAAGCCTCCAGCAACAGGCCTCGAAGATCCCTGTGGTCGGGCTGTCTGGGGAAGAGGCTGTTTCCTCAGAGAGAGACCGGGTGCCCTGGGGACTGCAGGAATGTCTTCCAGGGCAGGGAGGGGCCTGGCTGCAAAGACCTTGTGCCCACCTGGCTGGCAAAAGAGAACTGACCTCCTGCCACCAGGCTTGTACCTGCGTTTCTTCCTTCCCTGAGCACCAAGTACTGCGGGGCTTGGGCCTGGGAGTGTGTGTGTGGGGGGCATTAACAAAACCGTATCCTGCCCCCCTTCCCCAGGGACCAGTAAATATGCAGGTATTTATCACAGCTGCTAAGTGTTAAGGCCTTGGGGTTCTGAGAACTCCCACGGAAGTGGGTGGAAGGCTGCTGCTAGGGCTGGGGGAGCTAAGGGAAGACCCTCTAGCTGCAGCTTAAGTGAGGGGAGCAGAGGGGCTTGGTAGGATTCTCCCTCTGCTGGAGACCAGTGGGTAGGACTTGTAAGTGTAAATAGAGAGAAAGCGACAGTGGTGAGTCAGAGAGATTTGGAAGGCAGGTGCCAGGGGCACCTCCTGCTGCCTGGATTCTGCTGGATTCTGGTGGAAGGAGCCCTTGTCCCTGAGCGCTTCTGGGAGCAGTGGCCCCTGGCCCTGAGCGGCCACCAGGAAGCATGACTGACAGCCCCAGGTCTGGCTCTTTCACAGGAAGAAGAATGAAAAGCTGGAGATGCTGGTAGGCTGCATCGCAGAGCTGCGGGAGGCGGATGAGGGGCTGCTGAGGGCCGGCGAGAACGACTTCAGCATCATGTACTCCACCCGCAAGCGCAGCGCCCAGCTGTGGCTGGGCCCAGCCGCCTTCATTAACCACGGTGAGGGCCAGGCGGCGGGAGGGCGGGCGCGGGCCAGGCCCTCTCACTGTGCTGCTCACGGTGTTTCTTTTCTCCTGGCCCGGACTCGCTCCAGACTGCAAACCCAACTGTAAGGTAAGACCCAGGAACTCCGGGGAGGGGGATGGAGGCCTAGGGGAGGGTGTCTCCAGTGCTCCCCACTGCGCCAAGCACTTTGACACCCCTGATCTCCCTCTTGCGGGGCACAGGAGGTGCTTATTCCAGAGGCTTCCAGAGGAGGAAGAGGCTGGGGCTTGGCCAGTATCACCGGGAATTTGCAGAGTTCACTTAGACCTGTGCTGCCAGCTGCTGATGGCGTTCTTCCCCTTGAGGGGCGCGTGGGGGTGGGAGACAGGAGGTGGCTAGGTTCCTGCCCCCCAGGAGCCCCTGCCTCACCGGCAGAGACATGGAGGATGTGGGGACTGTTGGTGGGCCTGCCGGGGTAGAGTCAGGCCTACCAGGTGGGCCTACCTAGGCCGAGGCTGGGGACCCTCACAGGTGGCCCCATGCTGTGGTCGGAAGCTGGTGGGGGAGGGCAGCAGAAACAAGGTGGTGTGGGAGCAAAGGAATCAAGCAGAGTGGGCTGGAAAGGTGGGTGCATGCCGAGAGGCGAGAAGTGGGGGGTCTGCAGGTGGAAGGGGGCTGCATGTGGGCCAAGACACCTGGCCGGGAGGATGGTGCTGCGGGCAGAGCCCCAGGTGCCTCTCAGTGAACCCACCTTCTGATGCCTTCCTCCCCTGTGAGCCGACGACGTGTGTGGGCAGGGGCTGGCTGGCAGCGCGGGAGTGTCACGGGGCATAGGCAGCACCTTTATGGCTCTGTGGGGGGCGCACCGGAGGGAGCCTGTCCAAGCTCCGGCGTCCCAGAACTGGTGGGCTCGAGCTGGGCGGGGAAGGTCTAGGCCGTGCCAGGGAGAAAGGGCTCTGGGAAAAGGGTGTCCTAGGTAGGAAACACGCACCGACGCGAGGGGCGGGTCTGTGCTGTGCCAAGGAGGTCGGGGCGGGGGGAGAGGGGCCAGGTCGGGCTTCCCCGGGCCACGGTGGAGCTCCATTCCAGGGGAAGGGCGTTAGGTCTGGTTTCGGCTCGCCGTGCAGCTGGCATGGAGGCAGGGGGACAGGGCGACCTGACCTGGGGCGGCTGGTGAGAGTGGCATGGGGCAGCTGGGACAGGCGGCTGGGAAGGCGCAAGCCGAGATGTGGGCAGGATGCAGCTGGCAGCAGGCGCATATCAGGCTGGAGTGGCCAGACGGGCAGACAGTGCGTCTTCCCTCTCAGTGGGGAGCATGGAGGCAGGAGTAGGCGCGGGGCCCATGAGATGGCTAGGGCAAGAGGCTCCCCGGGCAAGGCTGGAGTCTTGTGAAGCAGGGCTGGGAGGCAGGCTGGGTCCCCGAGCACGGCAGCTGAGGGGAGGGGGGCAGCTCCAGAGGGAGCAGGGTCAGGGCGTACCTAGAGAGGAATCCAAGGGACTGGGCCACGGCATCCAGAGGCGACAGGAGGCGGGGAGTGTCCACCGTGCGCTGCCAAGGGTCAGCCTGGGTCGCTGTCCTGCACTCGGCTGTGGAGTCGTTGCAGGGTGGTCTGTCATGCAGGGGAAGGGGAGTGCGGTGGGGGCAGGTCCTGGCCGGCCAGCTGTGTCCGTCTAAACGGTGCCCCCCGGGGCTCTTGGCCGGCCCCCCAGGACAGACCTCGGGGCCCTGAGCATAGGCGGGTGGTGGCGGGCAGCTCTGCTGGTGCCCGTGCACAAGCACTGAGCGGCCGGCCCCCAGTTTGTGCCTGCAGACGGGAACGCGGCCTGCGTGAAGGCGCTCAGGGACATTGAGCCTGGGGACGAGGTGACCTGCTTCTACGGGGATGGCTTCTTTGGCGAGAAGAATGAGCACTGTGAATGCTACACCTGTGAGAGGTGGGCAGGGGGGGTGGGGCCGCGGTGGACCCAGAAGTGCATCCTAGGGCCCAGAAAGGGCTAGGGACCTGTTCCTGAGCTCTTCCTCGTCCCGGCCCCACCTCACCGCAGGAAAGGCGAAGGCGCCTTCCGTCTACGGCCCAAGGAGCCCGCACCTCCACGGCCCCTGGACAAGTACGAGCTTCGGGAGACCAAGCGGCGGCTGCAGCAAGGCCAGGACAGCGGGGGCTGGCAGGGTCTGCTGGGTCTGCGGGCCTGCACCCACCCCTGCCCGCTGCGCCGGGACCTCTTCTGTGGTGAGTAAGGGCCTGGGACCTGAGGCGCCTCCCTGGGCCCCCAGCTCCACCCTCGTGGGCCCATCTCGGTCAGCACCCACTTTGCCTCTCTTCCCTCCCTGTCTGGCCTGGCCTGGCCTGAGCGCATCTCTCCGTCCTTCTCCCATGCCTGGACCCCCTTCTCCCAGCCCTCATTTCCTCCCTCGTCCACACGTTTGCCTCTGGTCCGAGAGCACAGTGAGGCAGGCCGAGCAGCAGTCGCCTCCTCTGCCCTTTGCAGAGGGCTCAGGGCCCAGGCCTGCGTTGGAAGCCACGCTCCCCTCTCCCCTCACACACACTGACCGGCCTCTCCTTTGTCTCTCTCCTTCCTGCACGGCCTCTGCAGCCGCCTGCCAGCCCTTCCACCTCCCGCCCTCCGGCGCCCGCCCGGCGATCTTGCCCCTGTGGCTCCAGTGGCTGCCCCGGCCCCCGACACGGCTGCGCCCCCGCAGGCGCCGCCGCCCTAGGCCCCGACGTGCCCTGGGGACCCCCATGCTCCGTGCCACCCGAGTACCCCTGCACCCCTGGGGTGGCTGCGGCCCACACTGCCGCCTGCGTGCGGAGGCCCTGGTGGCCCTGGGCGTGCCCCCTCGGGCCTGCTGGGCCCCACAGCAGGACTGGCATTGGGCCCGGCGCTACGGGCTGCCTGCGGTGGTACGCGTGGACCTGAGCCGCGTGGCTCCCGTCCTGCCAGCCTGCCCCACCCCCACGGGGGCCCCAGGCCCTGCACCCGGCCCCAAGCGGGCTCTGGCCTTCGCCCCCTTCTCCCCGCCCAAGCGCCTGCGCCTGGTGGTCAGCCATGGCTCCATCGACCTGGATGTCAACGGCGACGAGCCGTGACCGGATTGGGCGTGAGGACGGCGGCAGAGGAGGTGGCTCCCCCGAGTCTCTTCCTGGCCCAAGTCCTCGGGGACTCATGGACCTTGAGAAGGAGCCCCTGGACCTCTAGGAGGGAGCTGACCTTGACCCAGCACAGCACTGACCCTTAGAGGGGGTTGGTTTGGATACTCTGGGGAGCTGGCCCCGGCCCTCCGCGACTGCTGACCCCTGAGCCACCCCCACCCTCCGGCAGGGAGCCCTGGCCGTTCGCCGCCCACCCTACCCCCAGCCTCAGGACTGAAGGAACCGTTCCCGTCCCCACTTGCCTTCTGCCGCAGCCCATTCCCCCCCAGGGAGCAAAGCCATAGGGGGTGGGGGCTACCCCCTGGCATCTCCCCCAGAAGCCCAGGCCTCAGGAGAGAGAACCTATGGGGCAGTACTCCCCAGAGCCTGCCCCCTTGGGGGGGTGGGCTCGCCAGCCGCAGCTGTCTGAGGAGAGGGGAGGTGGGGGCGCCCTCCTCGCCCCGTGGTCTCAGGGAGGCCCGGTGCGGCCTCAGCTTTCTCATGGTGCTATCGCTGGTGCTACTGGGGTGTTGGGGCTTGGTTCCCTCCCCTCCCCCACACCAGAACGGGGTATGTTGGGGGATTGGAAGCACTTGAACTTTTTATTTTATTTTATTAAATCCTTGTTATAAGCAGCAGTCTTAGAAATTTTTTGTTTTGATTTACTTTTTGAGGGGATGTCAGGTGGAGGCTGAGACCCTCAGCTTTGCTGAGGAGCCCAGGAGGGGACGGCCCAGGCACTGGGCCTGAGAGCTCCTGCGGGATCCACAGCGAGGCTCTGGGAGGGCAGGGGTAGGTGCTGCCAGCTGCCCAGTGCCTCGGCCTGAGGAGGAAGGAGGCCATTGCCCCACTCCGGTTCGTGCGTGCACCACTCGGGAGCTGGTTCCTTGATTTCCCAGCGAGGGCGCTGCATTCCAGCCAAGTAGAGCAACTCAGCCCTTGCCCCACGCCCTGGGGGAGGCGTGGGCACCAGGTTGCGCAGGCGGCCGCGGAGGCTAGGCTGGGCACGGGGCCACCGTGAGGACTGGGGAGGGTGCCTCGCTTCTGCATCTCGAGCCAGCCTCTGCGAGGGGCCAGGTTGACCACGCTGCTCGTTCCTTTAGCAGTGATTGAGCACCTGAGCCTGCCGTCGCCTCACCTACAGCCGCCCCAAGAGCCCGTCAGAGACGGCAGTAGCAGTGGCCGCGGGGAAGGGGCCAGGAGTGCCGGCCGCGTTCCAGGGCCCGCGTGGGCTTCAGGCCCCGGCTTGGTTCCACTGCGCTGGCGGCCTTGGAGGAGCGCTGCCCTGAGGTGCACGGGGCACAGGCCCCGGCAGGGCCGTGGGCGTGGGGAGGCAGGGCTCTTGCCGTCACATGGGGTGAGCCGTTGTTCGGTGAGCAGTTGGGTGGTGCCGTGCTGTGCAGCCACCGCCTCACCAGAAGGGAACCCGTTCCCATCGGCAGCCGCGCCTCGTCCCCTCAAGCCCCTCACCAGTTCTGTCTCCGGGTTTACCTATTCTGGATATTTACTTGGAGTGAAATCCCACACTATGGGTCCTTTTGTGGGGCTTCTTTCACTCAGCGCGATGTTTTCAAGGCTCGCCCGTGTGTCAGAGCGCCGCTCCTTGGCCAAATCGCCGTTGACGGACAGACCACGGCTTGTGTCTGCGTCCCCTGCTGACGCGGCTGGGCTGTTGCCGGCTTTGCTCCTGTGAGTCAGGCTGCCGAGGACACGGGCGCACAGCGTCCGTCCAGCCCTGCTCAGCACTGGAGGGGCTGCCGGCTCACGGTGGTCCTGCCTTAACCTCTGAGGAGCTGCTGCCTTTCTGCACAACAGGTGTCGTGTTATGTGTTACTCTAAACCCATTTACATGTAGGGACTGCAAATGGCTTTTTTCGTTTGTTTCACAAGGGGAAGCCTGTCTTCAGCGTTTCCCCTGATGTTAAGCATGCGTGTGAGAAGGGAGAGGCCCGGGTCCGCCAGTGGCCAGAAGGTGCTAAGCGATGTCACCAAGGCGTCTGCCCCTCTGCGCACGCTCAGGCCATCGCTTCAGAACTCGTTTCTGGACAAAGACGGCAGCAGGGCAAGGGTCCTGAGCCGGGCGCTCGTGCGGGACGTTGCGGGCCTCCTGGAACCCTGTTTTAAACCTTCTAACTGCACGCTCATACGGACATTTTTCTGGGGTGGGGGAGGGTTTAGAGCCTCATGAAATTCTCAGAAGTGTAGGAAACCCAGTGGGTAGAGCAGGGTGTCTGCCGCGGCACCACTGGCATTGGGGCCAGGCCCTTCTTTGCCGTGGGGCCCCCTGTGCATCGCAGGGCGCTGAGCAGCGCCCTGACCTCCGCCTGCCAGGTCCAGGAGACCCTGCACGCAGTCCGGGGGCAAAATGGGCCCCAGTAGGGAGCCTCTGGGTTAGAGCGATCAGACCGAGGGGGAGCAGTCACGGAGGACAATGGTTACCATGCCGCCCGGATCACACACGTGCCCGTGACACCTAATCCTCGCAGCAGCAGCTCGGTGCTTCCCGGGCTGCCCCCTCTACCCGCGAGCAGGGCCCGAGGCAGGCGAGGGCCACACCGTGGAGCCCAGCCCGCTTCCAGGGTCCACGACGACCAGACTCGGAGCCGTGACCACAACGGCGAGGGTCAGGCGCTGGCGCTGGGGCTGGCGAGGGGGCGGGGCCTGGGCGCTGCTGGGGAGCTGGGGTGTGGAGAGGGGCCGCCCCAGCAGTGTCCAGAGAGGGATGGGGTTTGAGGCCTGGAGAGCCCCGTTGAGGTATCCGGGGGCCAAAGAAAGGGAAACAGAGGGATCCGGGGGTGCCCTCTGCCTCTAAGGGGCGTGCGGGGTCACCAGATGCCTCCTGGTGGACTCATCTGGGGT
Organism: Cabassous unicinctus; assembly: GCA_029593785.1. Classification (NCBI taxonomy): domain Eukaryota; kingdom Metazoa; phylum Chordata; class Mammalia; order Cingulata; family Chlamyphoridae; genus Cabassous; species Cabassous unicinctus. The sequence continues at coordinate 11,811 of JAQZBX010089292.1, forward strand.
CCCTGGCCAGGCCGTGGCTGCAGGAGGGCGGCCTGGCTCCCAGACCACTCCCGCTGTCCGGGCTGCCCTTCTTCAAGCCCACCTTTAGATACGTGCTAAGGTAAAGGGAGACCCCCAAGGACGGGCGGGCTGGTTAAATGGAGCCCCACGATGCTCACCCCACTCCTGGGAGGTGGAGGTGTGAGCACCGCCCACATTTTCACATGAAAAGGCAGAGGTACAGGGGGCGCGGGAGCTCCCCAGGGCAGGGGGCAAAGGGGGCACCCGGCTCTGCGACCTGCCAGAGAACAAGGAGGCAGCGGTCAGAGAGGAGAGGCCGGAGCAGTGCCCACGGGGCTGGGGGCCAGGGATCTAGTCAGCAGTGCCCTCCGAGGCTGGGGGGTGCCAAGCGGGGGACCCAGAGGGTTGGGAGTGAGGGCAGTCGGGGGCAGGGGCGCTGCCAACCAAGAGGCAGGAAAGGTGCTCGTAGCCGGTGAGCGGCGAGTGCGGTGGGTCCCGGCTGCGGCAGGGAGTGGTGGCCTGGGCAGGCCAGGGCTTTAGGAGGGACCGGCCTGGGACGCCTGCAGGACCAGGGCCTGGTCAAGAGGGCAGTCGCGGCCCATGCACGGCCACGAAGAGGAGGTTCTGATGCACAACTGGGGTGTGCCTGAAGTGGGTGCTGAGGGAAAGCAGCCAGCACAAAAGGGCAGACCCTGCACAGAGCACCTAGAGGGGCGGGCGGGCTCCTGGGGGCGCACCCTAGACCGCAGACTGCCGGGGGCCCGTTGCGGAACGGGCGGGAATTTGTAAGTGGGCCCCACCTTGTGAATGAAATTAACTGAACTGCATCCCTGAAGATGCTCG
>JAQZBX010089293.1:0-12633 GCA_029593785.1 Cabassous unicinctus
TGGAGGAGAGTGTAAGAAGAACTAAATAGACAAAAAGAGAAGTAAAAACAACATATGACTTACATATACCCAAAGAAAATATGGCTGATGTAAGAAATTCCTTGAGTGTAATAACACCGAATGTTCATGGACAAAACTCACCAGTCAAGAAACACAGATTGGCAGAATGGCTAATGAAATATGTGTCATCTATATGTTGTCTACAAGAAACACAGATTGGCAGAATGGCTAAGGAAATATGTGTCATCTATATGTTGTCTACAAGAAACACAACATAGACCCAGGGATTCAAAGTGGCTGAAAATGAATGACTGGAAAACAATTTTGTAAACAAACAGCAATCAAAAAAGGGCAGGAGAAGCTATCCTAATATCGGACAAAATAGACTTTAAATGGAAAACTATTGTAAGAGACAAAGATGGACACTATATATTAGGAAAATGGGTAATCTTTCAAGAAGAAAGAACAATCATAAACATTTATACACCTTATCAGGCTCCCTCAAAATTCATGATGCAAACACTGGAAAGAGTAAGTGGAGACATAAATGCCTCTACAATTACAGTGGATGTCTACAATACACCATTATCACCATTAGAAAGAACATCTAGACAGAGAATCAATAAAGAAACAAAGACTCAAAATACTACCTTAGAGGATCTGGACCTAATAGGTGTATACAGAACACTACACCTAATGCAGCAGGATATACATTCTTCTTGAGGGCACATGGATCATACTCCAAAGTAGACCACATGCTAGGCCACAGGACAGCTCTCAATGAATTCAGAAAGATTGAGACTATACAAAGCAATTTCTCTGACCACAATGGAATGAAATTGGAATTCACTAAGGGTCAGAGAACCAGATTAGGCACAAAGTTATGGAAGTTAAACAACACACATTTAGACAAACAGTGGGTCAAGGAAGAAATCTCAAATGAAATCAATAACAACCTTGAAACGAATGAAAATGAAAACAAAACATATCAAAACCTATGAGATTCAGGCAAAAATGTACTGAGAGGGAAATTGATAGCCATAAACACATATGTCAAAAAAAGAAGAAAGATCTAAAATCGAAGACCTAACTGCACACCTGGAGTAACTGGAGAAACAACAACAAACTAACCCAAAAGGAAGTAGAAATAAGGAAATAGCAAAAATTAGAGCAGAACTAAATGAAATAGAAAACAAGAAAGTAGTAGAAAAAATAAACAAAACCAAAAGCTTGTTCTTCAAGATCAATAAAATTGACAAACCATTAGACACAGTAACAAAGAAAAAGAGAGATTAGATGCAAATACACAAAATAAGAAATGAGGAAGGGTATATCACCACTGACCTCACAGAAATGAAGAGTAACACAAGAGGATAGTTTGAAAAATTATATGCCAACAAGAAGGATAATTGAGAGGAAATGGGCAATTTTCTAGAAACTCACAAGCAGCCAACATTTATGAAAGAAGAAATTGATGAACTCAACAGTCAATTACAATTAAAGAGATATACCCAGCCATCAAAAACCTCGCAACTAAGAAGAGACCATAACCAGATGGCTTCAAAAGTGAATTCTACCAAACATTCAAGAAAGAGGTAACACTAATCTTGCTTAAGCTCTTCCAAAAAATAGAAGTAGAAGGAACATTCGCTAACTCATTCTATGATGCCAACATTATCCTAATATCAAAACTAAACAAAGATACCACAAGAAAGGAAAATTACAGACCAATTTCTCTAATGAACCTAGATGCTAAAATCCTCAACAAAATATTTGCTAATCACATTCAACATATCAAAAGGATCACACACCATGACTAAGTGGGTTTCATCCCAGGTATGCAAGGATGGTTCAACATAAAAAATCAATCAACACAATACACCACATAAACAGATTGAAGGAAAAAAATCACATTATCATCTCTATAGATGCAGAAAAAGCATTCAACAGAATTCAGCACTCTTTCCTGATAAAAACACTGCAAAAGATAAGAATAAAAGAAGGAAACTTTCTGAATATGATAAAGGGTATATATGAAAAACCCACTGCTGATACAACTTCAATGGTGAAATCCTAAAATCTTTCCCTCTAAGATCAGGAACAAGACAAGGATGCCCATTGTCACTGCTCCTATTTAACATTGCCTTAGAAGTACTTGCTCGAACACTGAGGCAAAAAAAGTTATAAAAGGCATCCAAATTGGAAAAGAAGAAGAAAAATTTCACTATTTGCAGACTGCATGATCCCATACATAGAATGTCCTGAGAAATCTACAACAAAGCTCCTAGAACTTATAAAGGACTTCAGTAAAGTCACAGGCTATAAGATCAATGATCAAATATCAGTAGCATTTCTGTACACCAATAATGAGCAATCTGAGGAAGATATCAAGAAAAAAAATACCATTTACAATAGTAACTGAAAGTATCAAATACCTAGGAATAAATTAGACTAAAGATGTAAAGGATTTATATATAGGAAACTATACAGCGCTGTTAAATGAAATCAAAGTAGACAAATAAATGGAAGAATATTCCCTGTTCATGCGTAGGAAGACTAAACATCATCAATGTCTATCCTATGCAAAATAATCTACAGATTTAATGCAATCCAAATAAAAAATCAACACAATATTTTTAAATGAATTTGAAAAACTAACTATAAAATTTATTTGGAAGGGTAAGAGACCCTGAATTGCCAAAGATGGATTGAAAAAGAAAAATGAAGTTGGGGGTATCACACTACTTGACTTTAAAACATACTACAAAGAAACAGTGGTCAAAACTGCATGGTATTGGGTCAAGGATAGATATACTGACCAATGGAACTTAATTGTGACTTCTGATATGGATCCTTGCATATCACCTGATATTTGTCAAGGCCACCAAGCCAACTCAGTTGGGAGAGAATGGCCTCTTCAACAAATGTGCTTAGAGAACTGGATATCCATATCCAAAAGAATGAGAGAGGAACACTATCTCACACCTGTACAAAAATCAATTCAAGATGGATCAAAGATCTAAATATAAGAGACAAGACTACAAAGAAATTGGAAGATAATGTAGGGAAGTATCTACAGGACCTTGTAAAAGGAAATGACTTCATGAACTTCACACCCAAAGCAGGAGCAGAAAACGAAAAAATAGATAAAGGGGATTGCATCAAAATTAAAAACTTCTGCACCTCAAAGGACATTATCAGGAAAGTACAAAGGCACCCTACCCAATGGGAGAAAATATTTGGCAACCATATTTCTGATAGGAGCCTAATATGCTGCACATATAAAGAAATTCTAAACCTCAAAAATAAAATGGTAAACAACCCATTTAAAAAATGGGCAAGTAACCTGAAAAGACACTTCTCCAAGGAAGAAACACAAATGGCTAAAAAGCACATGAAAAGATGCTCAACTTCGCTAGTTACTGGGGAAATGCAAATCAAAACTACAATGAGATACCACCTTATACCAATTAGAATGGTGGTTATTAAAAAAACATCAGAGTAAAAGTGTTGGAGAGGATTTGGAGGAATGGGAACACTCATCCACTGCTGGTGGGATTGTAGAATGCTCCAGCCACTATGGAGGATAGTTTGGCAGTTCCTCAAAAAACTAACTATAGAAATTCCACTGCTGGGTATATACAATGAAGAATTGAAAGCAATGACTTAAACAGATACATGCACACCAATGTTCATAGCAGCATTGTACACTATTGCCAAAAGTTGGAATCAACCCAGGTGCCCATCAACAGACGAATAGATAAACAAAATGTGGAACATACATTCAATGGAATATTACTCAGTTGTAAGAAGGAATAAAGTGCTAACACACATGATAACATGGATGAATCTTGACGACCTTATGTTGAGTGAAGCAAGCCAGGCATTGAAGGATAAACAGTACATGACCTCACTGATATGAATTAAGGAAATTGAGCAGTCTCGGAGAGCTATTGTCTGTAAGATAGGGTTACAAGAAATACAAAGAGAAGAGAAGGTTGTGAGCCATCACCCATAGGCACATAATCTATGGTAAAGTGATAGAGTGTATTTGTATATTGAAGGGATAGAACAGGAGGATATTGACATTATTGGGTTGGGTGGTGCAGGGTTGATAGGTGTGTATATTGAGAAGGGTAGGTTAAAAGTCCATGATAGTGGGGGGAGGGTTGCATGAGGGACCAGGTGAACATTGGGGATTTGTGGGTATGAGGTTGAAAGTACAGAGGTGGGAATGCTCTTATGGCAATATGACAAGGAAGGGTCACTGGTTTAGCGTGTTGGTTGGGGGACATTCGGGACAGGGTGCCCCTGAAGCAGGCTTCTAGGGAGTGTGTGAGTGTTCATTCCTTCATAATTTGTTGTATCAGTGGGTGGAGACCCACATAAAGAGTGGGAAGGAGATGGACTACCATCTTTGGGAGGACCGATTTGTTCAGAAATAATCAGGCGGGAGTCTCTCAAGAGCAAGGACGTTTCCTAATAGGGGAGGACAAACCATTGTGTCAAGACATCTTGTTGCATGTAACAATGAATCTTGTCATCCAATGAGTAAAGCCAGGGGTTCATCATGGGCTGCAGGGGGTAGGGTGGGAGGAATAGTGTAGATGAAAGAGGGGATGTTTAGTGGTCAGTGGGAATGTTCTTCATTACTATAATGTGATGGACATAGAACATTATAAATATCATCAAAATTTATAAAAGTATACTATATAAAATGTAAACCATAGTGTAAATCATTGAAAGTGTTATTAGCTGTGTTTCACTATTTGTATATTATTTATAAAAATTCTACCATCCACATATAAAAAGGTATTAATTTGGGGGGGGGAAGGGGGAGGATGATGGGTATACGAGAGTGTCCTGTATTCTGTGAGTGACCCTGCTGCTACCTAAAACTTCTTTGAAAACAAAATGAAAAATAGTGAGACATTGGGGACTGAGAGGGGGAAGGTTCCAAGGTACAGACTGGACACCAGATATTGTAGTGATGAAAGGCAAAAGGCCAAAAAAATATTTTTTTAGGTTTTTCACTTATGAAATAACCCAGCTTTTAAATTTTATTTTATTTTTAGGTTTTAAAAAAAATTTATGTACTTTATCTCTTACATTTAAACTTATCATTAATATTTCATTTTCCTATTAATTGTATTCAGCTATTGTAATTGCTTCATCTTTGAAGAAGCTTTGGATCAGAATGGTTACAACTTGGGTGGGGGAGGATCGTTGGTTTGGGGTGTCAGGGACGGGGAATGCATGAAAGGAAGTTCACCTGAGCATACATATAAGGTATATAAAAATGTTCAAATTTTCAGGGGGCATTGTCACAGTGGGTGGAGAATCACTCAATAAATGAGAGAATACTGAATTCCCATCCTGGAGAGCTCTGCCACATTCTCTATGGGAGCAGCAACAGTCCCCCAAGTGCAGGACAGTGACTGGTAAGGGAGGGTGATCCACTGATGGGCTCTTGATATTGATGACTAGCCTTATGAGTCTTTGCTCTTGAAATGGAAACTTAGCCTATAATTATGAGGTGCATAAGGATTGCCTCCTGAAAGCCTCCTTGTTGCTCAAATGTGGCCTCTCTAAGCCAAACTCAGCATATGAATGCATTACCTTCCTCCCAGCATGTGACATGACTCCGTGGGATGAGCCTTCCTGGAACAGAAGGGTTGCTACCAAGTGCCAACTGGCAATGTGACTGGAAAAACACCTTGAATAAAAGGGGGAAATGGTAAAGACAAATGAGTTTATATGACTAAGAGACTTCAAAATGAGTCGGGAGGTTATCCCAGAGGTAACGTTTATGCTCATCTCAGTAGAATCTCATAGAATTCCAAAGTGGATATCACCCCAAAGAGTGGGGCTCCTGAGGGCTCTGGAGAAACCCAGATCCTATGTCAGGGTGGATAGCTCCGGAGTTTGATTCCTTGCCAGTGGGCCCTACTTTGGAGTTTGTGCTCCTGAGAGTAACAGAGTTGGACTCAATTACCTCTTCTCTGCACATGGCTTATCTGTCCCTTCTATTCAATCCTATACTTGGTGCTGGACTTGTAGGTGTATGTCCAGAGACATGAATTTTTGGACTGTCCATGTGCCAGCCTGGCCCAGAACCTCTGGAGCAGCAACTTTTACTCCACAGCTCATTGGACTCACCCATGACAACTGGCAGGTAGATGATAATGGACAATGGCCATCCCAGGGAATGGAGAGAGTCTACAGCTGCAGGCCGGATAATCCCATCCATCTTCCCCACGGGATATAAGGCACCTCTCAATTGGAGGTGGAGTGGATATCACCATCCTGGACTCCTCACGATGGGGGCAAGAGCTGTGGACTAGAGTGAATTTACTTGTATTCTACTATAGACATATTGTCATTCAATCAATGGAAGAAATTGCAACATTGAGGTGGAGCTGGTGGCCACTGGAGGCTCTGGGGGCAGGGAGAGGGAAAAGCAATTGTAATACAGGGGCTTTTTTGGGACTTAGGAATTGTCCTGAGTGACATTGCAACGACTGTTATAGGCCTTTTTATATCATCATATAACATGCAGAACTGTGTGGGACAGCGTGTTGTCTACAATGTGAACTATGGTCCATGCTTAATGGCAAAACCCCAGGATGTGTTTATCAATTGCAATTAAGGTGCCACACTAATGAAGGATGTTTACGTGGGAGATTGTGGGAGGTGTGGTAGGTAGAGTGTATGGGAATCCCTACATCTTTTGTGTAACATTTATGTAATCTAAGTATCTTTAAAAAAAATAAAAATAAAAAATAACAAAAATAAAAAGAAGATTCAATGATCTTTTTCCCTTTCTTAATGGAAATGAGTATATAATTCTAATTGAGTTCTGTTTCCCATAAATATCACTGAATTGCAGGTCTTGGCTATACATGAGACATAGAAGAACAAATATGAACTTCTCCATCTTGTATACTTACATTTTTCGTATTACCCTGTGGCTACAATATGAATTTTTTTTCAATATAGGGAAATATATACATATATATATATGTATATGTATATATACATACACCTAGGATTTATTTTTTTTTCTTTGAAGCCAGAATTTTAGAATTTGAGCTTATTATTTGTACTCCAAATTTAAATCCAATATGGTGTGAAAAGCCTTTTGTTGCTATTAATTAAATTTAAATTTATTCAAATTAAATTAAAATATTAGTTCTCCAATCATAAAAGCCACAGTTCTGTCATAGCACAAAGTTATATAGCACAGCACTGCTGAAAGTCATCTAGTACCTTCAAAAGGAATTTCCCTGCTTCCCTGGGATACTCACACCCTTTATAGCATCAGTTTAACGAGAACTCTGAGCAGTTTCATCAGCAAGCACATGTTGAACAATGACCCCAGAGGTAATATAAATACTGGTTTCACCTGTATCATTTCTGAAAGCACTACTAAAGTTTCATTGCTTTTCACCACTTCTCAGTCAAATAGTCAATTGAAAATACTTAATATTTTCATGAACCTCTGTTATCTTATACTTATCTCTCTCCCTTTTGCCAAATTATATATTAGTCAGTGGTTTTTAGTTCAAGCAAAATATACAAAGGAAAAAAATCAATTTATTGTTGCCAAGTAGGTCAGAAAATAAAAATCAACACTGAAATACCAGATTCAGAAAAGACAGAAACAAGGAAAATTCCAAGGATCCTAGCTTTTGCAGAACATTGAATTCAGATGACATCAAAGAGACAAATCATACCTTTTGTCATTCTGTTCAAAATTCTCATTCCAGGGAGAAGAAATACCTAGCTTGAATTACATGCCTTGAACAAGGTAAGAAAAGAAGACTTGATGTGCAGTTCAAGAAATGAAATCCAATTACCTTGGAGATACTGCAACCAGAATGTAAAATTTGAGATGGAATAAATACATTCTACGTAGTTATCCATAGTCACCAATACTGACTTGTTATACAATTACATTAATCTAAATGATGTTTCATCTCAATTTGAAATACATTTATAGACCCATAGTCTATCTTGTACATGAGATCAGATAAAAGATTTAAACTGTTTGGAGACTTTGCCAAAAATTACCTTTCTTAGAGAATCTCTGATGTCTTTAGTCTTCAGGCTGTAGATTATTGGATTCAGGGTTGGGGGCATCACAGTGTAGAAGACAGAAAATAAAAGATCCAGAAAAGATGGGATATCTGATTTTGGCTTCAAATAGGGTGCCGTGCCACTTGAGAAAAATAAGGTCACAACAAAGAGATGAGGCATGCAAGTGGAGAATGCTTTTGATCTACCCTGTGCTGATGGGATTCTCAGCACAGCAGAAAATATATAAGTATAGGATACTCTGATGGAAATAAAGCAAGCCAAAGCCAATAAAAAAATTATAGCAGTTGTGAAGGTTTCAGCAAGTTGTGTACGAACACATGAGATTTTCATTAAGGAAGGAACATCACAGAAAAATTGTTGTACAAATAAGCTACAGAAGGTTAAGGAGAAGGTGTTGGAAGTATACATGCCCCCACCTATGCCACCACTGAGCCAAGATGCTGTCACTAGTTGCACACAGAACTTCCTCTTCATGACGATCTCATAGTGTAAGGGATGGCAAATTGCAACATAACGATCATAAGACATCACTGTTAGTAATACAAGCTCTGAAAAGACCAGGTAAAGGACTGAAAACAGCTGTGTGGCACAGCCTAGAAAAGAGATAGAGCTGGTGTGTGTTAGTGAGTTAGTAATAGACTTGGGTACAGTGACTGAGATGAAACAGGAATCTAAAAATGAAAGGTGTTTCAGGAAAAAATACATAGGAGTAGAAAGCAATTTGTCAAGAGAAGTAATAATAATGATGAGGATGTTTCCCACCAGAGCTGTCATGTAGATAAATAAGAATATTATAGCATACAAGATTTGAAGTTCATGAATCTCTGAGAATCCCATGAGTATAAAGTCTGTCTCAGTAGTGAGGTTGGCCATTTCCTAAGCTTTGGTTTCTTCAGCTGCAGAAGAAAACAGGGTGAAAGTTACAAAAAATTAAGCTCGGTATATCACAGTTAGACTATGACTCAATTATGTTGTCCATATAGATGAAAATTTTTAAATCCATAATAGTTCTGGTCTGTCAATTATGTAGGATGATGGAAATCATTCACATTTAGACTGAAAGCCATAAAACCCTCAAAGAGCAGTACAAAATAACTATGTACCAGCATAACACTAACATAATACGGTGGTGTTTGAGATCTGGGACTCCTCCTGGGGAGCTCAGGCCTTTGAGTTGGAGTCTCACACTGGATTTATTTTATTCAGGTAGTAGTCAGGCCTAACAAGGGAGGTTAATAGATTTTAAACTAGGAATAGGAATAAGTTTCTATTTGCATAACATGTTATTCATATATAGACATAAAATCAGTTTCAAGATTTAACTAAAATCCTTTCCAGTCTCACCTGTTCACAAACACTCTGTAAAGATTCATCTAGGAAAATTTATTGAGATAGAGAAATTGTGTCTACTTGGTTAGAGTTCTATTTATTTTACACAATATGACAAATGCATTGAAAATATAAACACTTGAGACCAGAAAAGATCAATGTCATATATCAAGTAATGAGCCATATTAGGAAAACAATTTTATCTCACATTAAGTAATATTCCAGTGATGTTTGTCTCAATCCTTCTCAATTAGGTTTCCATAAAATCAATATGAACAGCACAATAAAACAGAAAGAAGAGCCTTTATCTTAAATGCAGCCCCAAATAACAGAATAGTGTCAATGCTGACTATGATTAAAGGAGTGAGGTTTTCCTAAAATTCAAACAATTGTAATCCCAAGAAATCATTGAATATGATTTGAGATATGAATACTATATCTCAAATCTTATCAATTTGATGCACATTCAAAATTATATTTAGTGAAAAATCAATAATTCACATTTTATGACCAGAAAAAATGGAAATATGACTATTTTGAGAGTATACATATTTTTATGATAAAGTTGTTATAAGCCATACTTTAATCAAGCCATACTTTAATCATACCATTAACATTTTGTATAATCTTATCAAGTTATCTACTTTTTCAATATTTATCCAATATACATATTATTATCTCCTCCACTAGATTCCAGGATTGCTGAAATGCTAACATGTTTGTCTCTGCCAGTCAGTAACTTTTTTAGTACTAATGCTTCAAGTCAAAATTCTTATTTGACTTTTTGAGTCAAGCAGTCTTAATCTTACCCATTTATACTCATTTCTTAGCATTTTCCTATTTGACAAATTTCCCAAGGTAAGGACTATTGCATACTCTGTGCAATATCTTATTTGTCCATCACTACTCCATATCATTTCCCACTGTCATGTATGCACAGATATATATAAAGTGGTTTAGTATGAATTCTCCTCCAAAACTGAATAACCTTACCCATTATTCATTGTCTAGCATACAATATAAATTCATTATTAGTATACTGAAAGACTCATCTCCTATAGCAATGATCATAATTGTTTTCCTTTGATACACGGGTTTTGCAATTTTCTTCATCAATGTTTTTGATTTGTTTCTTACCTGTAAATTGCTTTATCCTTGTTTGCCCAGGGATAAAATGTAGAACTCCTTAGCATGATCCCACATACCAAGAAGAACATTTCAATGAACTACCACTAATGTAATTAAATTTCAAAGTAATAAAATGAATAAAATTACAACCTGGAAGATTCATAATTTTGGAGTGAAACTGTTTACCTGAAAAACTATAGTTCCCTTGATAAGTGGACAAACTCACTTGAAAATTATGCAATAATCTCTGATAGATTGTCCTTGTGAATGAGGAATTCTGATGTTGGTTACATGATGTTTACTATCTCTGTGAAATTCAATATCATGTATTTTCCTCTCTTCTGTTTAATGGTAAGGCCCTGAAAATTTCATATCACCACAATCCTCCCCCTGCATTCACTCAATGCATTTAAAGATTTGCCAGCTTCTTCTTTTAGCCGAAAAAGCATGAATGTTGTCTTGGAAATGAGACAATCACACATAAATCAAGTTCTCAGGGGATATAGGCCCAGAGAAATTTAATAGATCAACAATTACAGTTAATTATATATTATAAGCAATTTAACATTTGTGACCCCAAAGGACTGATAACATTAAAAACAGCAGTGTTTCTTGTAAATAATTTTATCAATGTATTAACATATTATACAGATGACTTATACACTTAAATTTCAAAAATTGAAAGCCAATCATGGAAGCCTATATATGATTTTTTAAAATTTATTTTTCTATTTTAAAAGATGCTTAGATTACATAAATGTTACACAAAAATTACAAGGATTCCCATGTTCCCCACCTCCCACACCTCCCATAACATCCCACATAAACATCTTTCATTAGGGTGGCACATCACCTGCAATGGGTATACACATCCTGGGGCTTTGCCATTAAGCATGGACCATAGTTCACATTGTAGACCATACTCTCTCCCATACAGTTCTGCATGTTATATGCTGATGCAAAAAAAGCCTATAACTGTCATTGTAATGTCACTCAGGACAATTCCCAAGTCCCAAAAAAGCCCGTGCATTAAAAATGCTTTTCTCTTCCCTGCCCCGAAAGAATCCAGTGGCCACTGGCTCCACCTCACTGTTGTAATTTCTTCCATTGCTTGAATCACAATATGTCTACAGCAGAATCCCCAATCCTGAGGAGTTTAGGATGGTGGTGTCCACTCCACTTCCAAGTGAGAGGGGGCTTATATCCCTTGGATACAATGGATGGGATTATCCTGCCTGCAGCTGCAGACTCTCTCCATTCCCTGGGATGGCCGTTGTCCATCATCATCTCCTCACCAGGTGACATGGGTGAGTCCATTGAGCTGTAGAGTAGTAGTGCAGCTCCACAGAGTTTCCAGGCACAGCTGGCACATGGGCAGGCCTAATGTTCCAGTCTCTGGAAGTACACCAACAAACTCCAGCATCATATATAGGTTTGAATGGAAGGGACTGATGGACCATGTGCAGGGAGGACTTATTTGAGTCCAACTCTGTCACTCTCAGGAGCACAAATTCCAAAGTATAGCCCACTGATAAGGCATCAATCTCTGGAGCTATCACCCCTTATATAGGTGTCTCCAGAGCCCTCAGGAGCCCCTCTGTGTGGGGTGATATCCACTTTGGTGTTCTATGAGATCCTACTGAGGTGTGCATAAGTGTTACCTCTGGGATGACCTCCTGACTCTCTTTGAAGTGTCTTAGCCACATAAACTCATTTGTCTTTACCTTTTCCCCCTTTTATTCAAGTTTTTTTCCAGTCATATTGCCAGTTGGCACTTGTTGTTAATCCCTCTTTGCCAGTGAGGCTCATCCCTGGGAGTCATGTACCACGCTGGGGGGAAGGTAATGCATTCATATGCTGAGTTTGGCTTAGAGAGAGGTCACATTTGAGCAACAAGGAGGCTCTCAGGTGGCAACATTTAGGCACCCCAAACTAATACCAATGCTGTTCAAACTGCCCCAGAAAAGAGAATTGGACAGAACATTACCTAACTAATTTTATAATGCCAATATCCTCCTAATACCAACGCCACACAAAGATGCTACAAGAATAGAAAACCACAGACAAATCTCATTT
>JAQZBX010089294.1:0-12649 GCA_029593785.1 Cabassous unicinctus
GCGGTTCTTGGCATTTTTGGAGCACTGTGGCTTGCTCATGAATGAAAACCTGATGCAGCCTGTGAGGGGGCCTATTGTAGCTGACTTTGGCTAATTAAACTTTCTCTGCTTCTCTTTTCCCCCCACCCTACCTCACCCCAGCCCTTTGCATCTGGATAGGGACCCTGTCTAGTAGTGCTGGGAGGGGGACATCGTTCTGCCTGAGGTTTTAGGGCAAACAGGCCCAGTCTTCTGTCCTCCGCCTCCTCCCTCCCCTCTCCCCCTCCCCCCCCTTTTTTTTTCTAGAAATAGCAGCCTCCTCCATCTGGCTTGTGCAGATGCCTGGAGCTGCGTCTGAGCAGACAAACAGAAATGGGCCGATTGCAAAAATGAATTTGTCAGCCTGGTGCCTTTTTACCTCCTCTTTTGCCCCCTCCCCCCAGTTTGGGGCCTGTCCATCTAAGACAGCCCGCATGACTCTCATCCTCCTAGGCTTCTGTTGGCCCTTTGGGGTAGGCACATGGTGAGAGAAGCTCTTGGGGGCTGGGGAAAGTGGTCTGCTGTGGCCGTGGTCAGGTGGGGTCAAGTTGAGAGGTCCTTAGTGCCTTGGGATGAGATGTCTGGGCTTGTAGCCTTTTGATAGAGCTGTTGGGGCAGAGTAAAGCAATCTCAGGCTCTGCTCTCCCAGGACTGGGCCCTGGCCCCTATGACCTGGGTGGGGGGCCCTGCCCAGAGGTGCTCAGGATGTGGGCCTCGCACTAGCAGGGCCAGAGCTGGCCAGAAGGGGGCTGCATGGCAGTGCTGGCACGCCGGTCCTGGAGGTCCTGCAGGAATTCAGAGGGACAAGATCCCTGCAGGGCCACACTGTCAACATGTGGCCTTTGGGGCATTAGGTTGCTCCATGTCTGCCTGGCCTGTCTGCCTTTCTCCCCCCACCCTCTGCCAGAGTCCTTAGTGCTCATGAATGGGGTGTCTCCCCAGGCATCTACTTAGCCATGAGATGGAGGGGAAGCAATTTCCCTCGTTCTAACTTGACCTGCTGTCCTGGCTGGAAGTGGGAGGGGGGTTTGTCCTACTCCAGGGAAGAGGACACAGATCTGTGTGGAAACAGAGTTGGCAGCAGGGGGCCAGGGCCCTGGGGTCTGCCTCCTTATGATGTCCTTGGTGGGGTAGAAGCCCCACTTCTGCTGGGGGCTTACTTGTTTGGCATCTGAGTTTTGGGTCATCCAGGAGCCTCCTGGTCCCCAGGTGCCACCAAGACCCTCATGTAACAATAGCGTGTTTCTCTGGCAAAGGACAGGACAAATAGTTCAGGTTTTAACCATCAGGCTGCCCTTCTTCCCCTCCATGCCCTATGCCAGACAAGAATCTCTGCCTGTCCTGATCAGACCATGAATGCTGCTTTGTTCCCCAGGGACGCCTTGGCCGGTGGCTCTTGGGGAGTTGACAGGCACTCTCTAGGACTTTGCAGGAGGACAAGGACCCAGGGGTCCTGCTGAATCCTGAATGGTGGGAGGGAAGTGGAGTGTAATGGAGTCCTGAGCCCATTGTGGGTTCTGGGATCCCCTCACTTCTTCTTCTCCTTAGTGGGTAAGGGTCAGCATCTTTAATAGCCACAGATAGGGTGGAGGGTAAGGATGATGGGGGGACTGATCTTGAGCTCGTTTTGTATCATTGAGGCTTCTGCCCTTTCTGTGTGCCTTGATGTGGAGGTGCCTTTCACTAAGGAGATGGGCAGGGCCACTAGAGTTGCTGGGAATTGTGGGAATTTCTGAACCTGTGTTCCCCAGCCCACAGGAAAGGGCGTGAGCAGGACGGGGCGCCAGCCGTGGTGTGGGCACGGGCTGAGCTGCCTGCCCACGTGGGCCCTGCCAGGGCACTGATAGCCCCACCTGCTGCATTTCTGAGCTTGGCCCCAGGCCTGTGCAGCCTCAGGTGTCCTTACCGACGCCTGTGCCTGCTGGGAGCAATCCTGCCCCTTTGACCCTGCACCTGCTCTCCCCAGACCATCCAGCTGCACCTTCCTCTAGCTACAGAATCCAAATTCCGGGGTCTTCCTAGCCTGTGGTGTGTGTGTGTGTGGGGGGTGTTGTTTCTCTGACATGGGTGACTTCTGGGCTCCAAATGAACCCCACTCCTGGGAATCCTTGATGAGAATTCAAAGCTTATTGAGAATTAATCCTGCTGGGAGGCGGGGCTGTCCAGGGGGCAGAGTTCGTTGCTTGTTTGAGGCTTGGGGAGCAGAGTTAGGGCTTAACCATCCAGCTCCTCTCAGCCTCATCTGATAACTTCCTCCTTCCTTGATTTCATTGAGTATTGGAGGGCCTGCCTTCATTTGGAAGGAAATGAATGAGATCATGTCTGGGGAGGATCATGGGCTGTTTAGGGATGGGCCCAGGTGAGTGTGTGCATAGTGTCTGAGGCTTGAGGTCTAGCTATGGGGCTGGAGGTGGGGGTGAGGAGCTGAAGGAGTGGGGACAGGTGGCAAACCCATGGTCCAGGTCTAGGCTATCCTCCATTATTAAATTGGACTGGGCAGGGCTGTTGCTTGGTCTTTGGATGCCTTTGTGCAGTCTGGGAAAAAGTGTCCCTTGTTTTGGGTGGACCCAATCCGTGTCAGGCCCGTGGCTTGGCAGGCAGAGCATGGGCTGGATTCCATGCCTCCCCAGGCCAGGCCTCTTTGCTTGGGGCACAACCTGTACAATATACACAATAGCCCTGGGCTTGGGCCCTGTTTCCCCAAGTCTATGGGGTGCTGATCTGGGGTGGCTGTCTCTGCCTTTCTAAATCCCTAGAAACAGCATGGGTTATGGTAGAAGGGGGTAGGTCACCCCCTTGCCCTGACCCATTTTTGAATGGGGAGACCAAGACAGAAGCATATACATGTTTCCAGAGTTGGGATGACGCAAGGATCAGAAAGTGGGGAGAAAATGACTCTTTCCCTTCTGCCGTGGACACCAGATTGGCCCTGCGTTCTGCCACAGCCATGGCCCGAGTTCAGAACCCTCCCTGCACTTTCTCCTTCTGTGCACTCCCAGCCCCATGTTGGAGTCCCACCAGGTCTCCCTACCTGGCAGTGGACACTCACCTGAAAAGGAGTTTGAGTGGGGCTAGGAGCCTCACCACCGAGGAAGAGCAGAAACAGGGTTTGGGTACAGTTCTGCTGATTCCCGCTGTGCGTCTGGGCAGGTGTCCCTTCTTCTCTTTCCCTGGTATAAACTGACAAGCTCCAAGGTCTCCTTCGATTCTCAGACTCCTGAGTTGGGGGCCGCTAACCCTGCTCCATCTCTCCTCAGGGATGCCGTTCTGAGTGCCTGACTGCCTCGCCCTGAAGGATGGCCTCGGATGGGCACTAGGGGCACGGCGGCCCCGGGCTCCCGTCCCGTCGTCCGTCTGTCTGTTATCGTCTGTCTCTCTTGACATCACCGCAGCTCCACCCCCTCCTGTCCTAGCCCCCAACGCCAGCTTCCTGCGGGCCCAGAGCCGGCATGAACTCTCCCAACGAGTCGGGTAAGAGCTGGGAGGCTGGAGAAGAGCACCTGGGGTATATTTGGGTATGATGGGCTTGTGGGTTTCTGGCTCTGGCCAGCTGACCTTCAGGGTCTCTGAGCTGTAAAGGAACAAGGAGGGCAGAAGTGGAGAAGGGTTGCAAGAAAAGGAGAGGCAAAACAGGTTTTTTTATTTTTTTTATTTTACTGGGAGGTCCCAGGGATTGAACCCAGGTCCCTCCATATGGGAGACGGATGCCCAACCGTTTGAGCCATATCCATCCCCAAAAACTGAGGTTTTGACCAGGAGATGGATCTGGGAATTGATGGGTCAGCACTCCAGTCTGGCCCTGGGACTCTGGGACTCTGCCCTCATTCCTATCCTCTCAACTTGGGACCCTTAAAGTCTAGCTCTGCCCTGCTCTGTTAGTTGAGACAGATAGGCCTGAGGGGTATGTGTGTCCCTGATTCTCTTTGGACAGTCAGGGATGATGTTGGAAGAATTTCCTTACTATATTCTGGATGCCCAGCTTCGTTTTTGTGGTGACGGCTTCTTTTCTTGATGGAGTGTTCCTCTGAGTTCTATATTTTTTCCTTAGTGGAGGTTTGCAGGGCCTTAGGCCCTTAGCCTCTGTGCTGGGGGGTGTATGTGTGCTATTGGGTACGGGTGGCATGTTTGTGGAGGGGTCTTGGTGCTCTCTTCTGAGTCCAGGTAAACCATCTCTCCTCTTCTTGGGTCCAGGACATGATGGATTCCTGAAATTTCCTATTCCTTTCTATTCATAGGACCCTGCCCAGTACGACCAGAAATAGTCTATGGGTGGGACTCCAAGCAGCTTTGTGTGCGGGTGGGTCTGGTTATGTGCCCATGAGCATGTGTCCAAGTGACCGGAGCTGGACCCTCAGGAGTTTTCCAGGGGAGTCATGGGTCAGTGTGGTCAGAGAAATAACTGCCTTCTCTCCTTGGCTGTCTCCTCTCCTTTTGCACAGTCTTAAAGGTTCAGAGTTGGTCTTGCTCAACTTCAACTCCCCATGCCCCCTCATTTCCCCATACCTTTCTTTGGAGGGAAGTTTTCCTTCTTTTAGAGGTAGGAAAACTAGGGTCTAGAGATGAAAACCCACTTGCTGGACGATACAGATAAAAGCAGCATGGGGGAGGCATGCAGGCCACTCCCAACTCGTTCTCCACCATCGGTTTGCTCTACCTGATGCTGTCTGTTGTGGGAACCCGGCGCTGGCGATAGGTGGCAGTGGCTTTGACCTGGCAGACTCAGGGAAACTGGAAGTTGAATGGATTGGTTTGATCAAGTCTGTGCCCCCTCTCCTTTCCCTTTCTAGCATGACATAACCCTGGGCATGGGCCATAGACAGAGTAGACCACTAGTTGGAGACAAGGCTGGGCTCCTGAGACACCATGTCAACTTTGCAAAATGAGCCCATTCCTGCACGGTTTGCAGGTCACCCTCAGATTCTCTTGCCTCTGCCCTTGCTTTCATTTGACCTGTAAGGGCTGTGCCAGGTGTTCAGCATGGAAAGTTCCGTATGATTCCAGTGCTGGAAGGTGGGCTGTTAAAATCTAACTTCCTGTTTCCTCCTCTTGGGCTGGGTTGCACAAGGAAAAGGAGAGGGCTGGTGGCTTCTCATCAGTTTCTTACCCATCTCAACTGGACACTGCTTGTCCCTAGCAGGATCAGTATGCCCTGTGGTAGTGCCAGCTGCTCCTCTACTCTGAGCTACGCCAGCTGGCCCAGGAACCCCTCCAGTCCCTGCTTCAAACTGGGGTGGGGTCTAATCCTCGGCCAAGGGGATGGAAGCTGCCCAGAGATAGCAGTTGGTGGCTTGGGAAGGGCATTTTCTAGCTTTGGGTTTCCTTGCATTGTGGTGAAAGGTTGAAACAATCCACCCAGGATGGATGAGGTTTTGGGTTTCCTTTTCAGATGCAATGGTGCCCCTTGCAGCCATTTCTGCTGGGGCTGGCAGGAGTGTGGTGGTAGCTGGAGGCAGGCAGCTTGGGAGCAGCTGTAGAGCCCTGGCCAGGGCCTCAGGCCTCCCTGGATGGTTTTCCAGCTCCCCCCAGCAGGGGGAGATGCTGTCTACTCTGTGTTTGGGAGGGAGGGTGCCCAGGGATTGGGAACCTCAGTTCAGGACAGTTGAGAGGCCTTAGGCCTGGGATCAGGGCTTAGGGGCATCCACCTGAAGCCTTTCCCACAGAGTTTTCCTGGGGTTCAGGGATTGGCTCTCCCAGTTGTGGGGGTCTGCTGCCCTGGACCAGCCAGACAGCTAGCCTCCCCATAGCTCTTCTTTTCCGAGAGGCCCAGCATCTGCTACACCTGTAGCTCAGGGTGGCATCTAGGCTGGTGCTGTGGTTGCCTGGTGCCTGGCAGAAGCCAGGAAACCATGTGCTTTGGGACTCCACAGAAGTAAAATGAAACCACGAATTGTAGCCGGCGCACGTGGAGGTCCACTTCCTCTGTGCTCATCCCGCAGAGGGCTTTTGGAGCCCCAGAAAGGAAGGGTGTGGGGCCACAGAGCATGGGAGAGTGGCGGGGAATGATGGCAATGGGTTAGTCCCCAGGACCTGGGTGCCCCAGCCCCTGAACACCTCCCACTCTCTCCCTGCACCCCTGAACTCTTCTCTTTCCCTAGGGCCCAGAAAATCAGGGCTGGGGCAGGGAGCTTTCTGCTGTTTCCCTCTGTTTCCTCCTAGTCTCTCTCAGTGCAGGAACTTTTCTATTTGGCCAGTCCTTGTTGAGTATCACCAGCATCCAAAGCCCTGGGCTTGGTCCTGTGGGGGAACAGGTGAAAAATATAAGCCGGCCCATTCCTGCCCTCGTAGCAAGCCAATTAGTAAGGGACTATTCCAGGTGAGGGGCGGCAAGTGAAGCTGAGTAGTTGACTTTTGGGTCCTGGGGAGTGAGAGCTGATCTGTTTACCTCTGGGCTGGGTCGAATGCCAGCATTTGACCTTATTTGTCCCTTTTGCAGTCTTGGGAGGATGGGCAGAGGCCATATACTTCCCTGAGGGCATTCCCTGCCCTCTGGCAGCTCTTCAGGCAAAAGGGGGCTGGAGGACCAAGTATTTTTCCAGAACTGATGCTTTCTGCTTGTTCCTCTCAGTGGGGGTGAAGGCGGAATCTGCCCCCTGTCTGGGCCCGGCCCAGCCGGGTTCGGGGAGCTTCTCTGGGTCTCAGGGCCTTGGCCCACTCTGGTCACTTTACTGAATTCTGTGCCCTCACCCAGAGGCGAGGGCGAGTGTGAGGGCCTGCCATGCGAGCCCGTCTAGGCTGTGGGGCCTGGGAGGAGGTGGCTGGCTTCCTTATCCCCAGCGTGGGAGGGAGACAATCTTCATGACAACACCTGCCTGCCCAGCACCTCCCAGCACCCTCCACACTTTCTCTCCTTCCCTTTCCCAGGAGGGAGGGAGGACAGCTGCCCCCTCCCTTCTGGGTGACCAGAGAAACTGGGGCATGGGTGTGAGGTGGAGCCAGGAACCTCGGCGTCCTGCCTCCCAGCCTCGGGCTCTTCCTCTGAGTGCCTGGGGAAGGCGGGCAGCCCGCCCTGGGCAGGAGAAAGTGGGGCGGGGGTCTGGGAAGTGGACTCCTGGTGTCCCTTCTCCACTTAGATGCCCCCTGGCACAACTCTGTACTCACCACAGATTGAGGTCTGCCCTCCACCCTTCACCCTCATTCCCTGCTCCATCCTTCCAAAGAAATCGAAGGGTTAGAATGGTATTATCAGAGAAGGCAGGGTCACTGTGAGTGGATATAGAAGATGCCAAAGTGGGTTTTCCATTTTTCCTGGACTTGGTTTCAAATGAGAGAGTTCGGCCAGCACCTAGCATGGGGCCTGGCACTTGGTAGCTCTCAGGCGATGCCGACGGGCCTTGGCATGACTGGGCTTGAAGGGCAGGAGAAAAATGGAGGGCAGGCAGGCATGCTGTCTCCAGAGCCTTGGGGCATCTGGCACCCCACAGTCTGTCTGAGGTGCTCCTGGGCCAGCCCTTAGCTCTTTTGTACTGTGGACAAAACAGATCTTGCTCTCCTTCTTGCAGTCAGGGCCCCACCCCAGCCTTTTGGGCCCAAGAGATGAGAGCCTGGAAGAGTCCAAGAGTCAGCACTGGGCCCTTCCCCCTCCAGGTTCACAGGGTTAGGGGGCCAGAGCCCAACCTCAGAGGGAGGGGATAGGGTCTTTGCAGTCTGGGAAGGATGGTGCTGGCTCTGGGCAAGGCTCATGTACTCTCCATGCTTAGTGGGTACCTTGCAGGGTTTGTGGGATGACATGTGGGAGAGCTGGGTGGTGGGGGATGGGGGGTGGAGAAGAGAAATGAGCCAAAAGGAAAGGGGCTAGAGCAGGAAGGGTTGAGGTTAGACATTAGGAGGATCTTGTAGCAACAACTGAATCTCAGGAGAAGAAGGACCCTTACCCCCACTCCAGGCCCCTCTCTTGTTCCCCTGGACGATTCTGGGAATTGCACTGAGAATTGTCTGACACCTTGCTTTCCACTTCATGCTGTTACCGAAAGTAGTACCAGTGCTATGAGCTGGCCCTAAACTGCTCAGGTTACCTGTGGGTGCCCAGTCTCCTGGGTGCTTCTGTCTTCCCTAAGCAGGGAGCCATCTTTCATTAGGCTACTGGCTGCTCCAGGTTCTGAAGGCCCTGCTTTCACATCCAGGTAACTAA
Organism: Cabassous unicinctus; assembly: GCA_029593785.1. NCBI lineage: Eukaryota > Metazoa > Chordata > Mammalia > Cingulata > Chlamyphoridae > Cabassous > Cabassous unicinctus. The sequence continues at coordinate 8,147 of JAQZBX010089294.1, forward strand.
TGGAGTCCCTTTCCAGAAGAGGGCCCCCCCACCTCACTCTCCTGTGCCTGGGGCAGGCAGACTGGGCCAGGACAAGGCTAGCCAGCTCTTCCGGTTGCTGCTAGCGTGGGTAGGTGGAGTCCTGGGCTGGGAGGGGCTGCTCCCCTGGCTTTCTGGGCTCCCTTGAGTCTGCTGCCCATCTCTCCGCTGAGGGGACCTTGGCCTTCCCTGCCCTTCCTCTTGAGAGGACCTGCTTGATGAGGATGAGGTTGAGGAAGGGGCTAGGGCAGAGGGCAGGCAATGGGGTGCCCAGACCTACCCTGAGATGTCTGCCAACACCAAGCCCTGTGGGGATTACCACTCTATTGCCTTCTTTCTAGGGTCTGCCCTGGCTGAGAAACTGAGGCTCCAGACCCCTCTCCCCAGCCCTGCAACATCCATGTTCCACCAACCAGCATAGGGCTTGGGAAATCCTGCCTCTGTCACCTCCACTCTTGATGTGCTCCCCCACCTGCGGGCAGGAGACCCCTTTGCTGTTCCTGGTGGGCAGAAGCCAGCTAGGAGATGGGCTGTGGGAGCCACAGCCACCGTGTCCTTGGTTGGCCAGCTCTTCCTAGGCTCCCGACAGGAAGGTGAGGTCATCCAGTCCAGGGAGAGGACAGGTGTCCCTGGCTCCATGCCTGGAGTGGGGGGTAAGGAGGGGCTAGGAGGGGGCTCCAGAAATAGCAACTGTGACATCAGGAAGGGGGAGGGGGGCACAGACCCAGGAATAACCAGGCTATTAAAAGGCTCCAGTGAGGTCAGGGGGCCAAGTGGGATCTCTGCACCAGTGGGAGGAACAATCTAAGGGGAGTGGGGCGGCCAGCAGTGGGCAGGGAGGGCAAGTGGGTTCCAGTCCTTATGGGGTACCAGCCCCAGCAGGGCCCAAGAAGCAGGAGCTGCCCTACCACACCTGAGGCTGGTGGGAAGAGGCTGGATGTTGGCGGCCTTTTGGCTCTTCCTGGAGGGGCTCCAACCTCATCTGTTCCAACTTGGGCTCCGGGGGTCACTGTGCCTGTCAAGGGAAACCCTGGGGCAGATACGTGTACTCCCTTGCACAGAAGGCAGTGGGTGTGGTGGCTAGAGCTCAAACTTGAGCCTCAAACTTCCCAGCCCTACCGTGTAAACAGCTGTGTGACCTAGGGTGACTGGTTTAATCGCTCTGTGCCTCAGTTTCCCCATCTGTACCTATCTTCTGAGATCATCATACAGAATAAATGAGATGGTATATGTGATGCTCTTAACATTGCACCTGGCACATTGCCAGGGGAGAGCTACCTGTGCTCTGAGCATGGGCAGGTGCCATGTGGTTGCCTTCCCTGGGCTGGCACTGGGCCAAGGCCTGCCCAGGAAGAATCTCCCTGCCGCCCTGGAAGGAAGCTGAGCAGCCTCTGGAAGTGACACCCCAGAATGGGTGGGAGGGACCTGCCATTTAGCTGCTTTGGGCATTGGGGAAGGTGGAGGGGAGTGTTCCAAATCAGAAAAGGGGTGGCAGGAGGTTCATTGATATTTTTGGGAGCTTGTTTTCCAGTCCCTTGTACAGTATTTTTTTTTTTTAAAGATTCTATTTATTAAGCTTTATGGAAAAAAAAAATTGTTGTGTATGATAATTTAATGTTTTTATGCATTAAATTTAGACTTGCGCTTAGGGGTGTTCCTGCTGGTTGAGGGGGGTGAGGAGGCTCCTCCTAGCTTGGGGCAGGGTGGGGGAGGGGCAGAAGCTAAACAAACTCCTATCCAACTGTTAGAAGGGTTCCAGGACAGTGCAGTGTTAGGCCAGGTGGCCCTGTCTGCAAACCTCTCCCAGACTCTTCCAGTTCCTTTACCTGCCCTGGGTGGCAGAGGGAAAATAGAGGTTCGAGTCTCACTTCTTGGTCTCCAGCACCTTGCCATCCAAGAGCAGTAGCCGGAGCTGCTCCCAAACGTATGGGTACCCTGGGCTGTGCCCTTCTCCGTCCAGTCTTTGGCCACCCAGTTCTGTGGCCTTGGCCCTGAGTGCAGGCCCTCCCCTGCTCCCATCCCCCTCGCCTGGCGCTTCCTCCTGGTGGGGTGGAACGCACCTCCCCTCCCTGGGGCCTCCGCCAGGCCCAGGCTCCTGGCAGCCGGCCGGCGGCTCCCTGAGCATGCTCCACCTATTTATAGACAGGGCCCTCCCCCAACTGCTATTTCAGTCTCCTGCCAGCTGCCGGCGGCTCATTCGGGAAGGAGGAGCAGGGAGCCGGGCCCAGAGCTGTCACCCAGGGCTGGGAGGGAACACAGAGCCTGCCTGCCCACTGAGCTGCTCTTCCTGTCTCCTGAGTGTTCAGTGGTACCCCAGCTCCCAGGGTGCTGGGGAAAGGCGGGCGGTCCCTGGGCCTCTAGAGGAGAGCTGGGCCTGCAGCTCCGGGAGCCTCCTGGCTCCTCCTGCCCAGAAGCGCCCAGGCCGGATGAGGCGCCTCCCCCCCTGCGCGGGTCCCAGCAGCAGTGGCCTGAGGGAGCCCCTGAGCGGCGAGGGCCTCGCCTGACCACCTTCCTGTTGGTCGGCTCCCCGCCTCGGGCGGCCCCCTCCCTGGCATGCTGCTGGTGCCCAAGGCTCAGGGGCTCGTGGAGATGCTGCAGACCATCTATGAGACGGAATCCTGTTTCTCAGCAGATGGGATGTCAGGCCGGGAACCATCCTTGGAAATCCTGCCACGGACTCTACACAGCATCCCTGTGGCAGGTAAGTGCCTCGGTGTCCCCACCTTCCCTCTGCTGCTGGGCATCCCTGGCCTTGGGGCTGAGCATCTGGCTCTGGGCCTTGCCCAGAGGAGTTCCTGCTTGGATCTTTCTTGAGGGCTTTGTTGAAGATCTGTTCGCTGCAGGGAGCCCTGCTCACAGAGACAGCGTCTGTGTGGGCTTGAGTGCCTGGCTTCCCTGCCTGATGCCTCTGCCCTCTCACAAGCCTGCCACCTGCACTCTGCTGCATCTCTGCGAGCCCTTTGGCCTCCGGCAGGGTCGGCATCTGCTGGTGGGGGCTGTGGGTTATCAGAGGATCCTGGCCTAGTTGGCACCGTCCTCAGAGTGGAGGAAGTAGGTCAGTGACCTGCCTGCAGACTGCCCGCTCCCCAGGTTTGGGCAGGGGAAGGAGCTGTAGCTGGGGTGTCCACAAGAATAAAGGCTGCCCCAGCCTCTGCGCGGGGTTCTGGGAGGTGGAGGATAGACTACAGTTTGCGAGTCCCCAGTCAGAGGAGTCCTCTGAGAATCAGACAAGCTTGGGGAGGAGGCTGGGTCCAGTTGGAGAGTTGGGCAGACGATTGGCACCTGGGTGTCAGGGGCCTGGGCTCCCCCTATAGCTCTTCTCTCCCTAGGCCCCGGTTTAAATCTATCTCATGAGGATGAAGGGGTGTTATTCTGGGTCAAGGGCTTGAGGATCCCCTACCCCCTGCCGCCTTCTTAGCAGGAACTTTTTTGGTTCTTGGCTGGGACTGGGGTCACCCAGAGCTGGGCCACTCCCTCTCTTGCTCCCAGGAACCTGTTGGCAGCATCAGGCCTCCCTGGCACAGCCTCCTCACCAGGCCGGCACCACAAGATGCTTCCTCCAGGGAGGGGCCTACTGGACCCATGCCTACTTGGCCCTTCCTGGCAGCACCTTGGCCTTTGGGTGTGGGTCTGTGTGTGTGTGTGGAGCCTTTGCCTCTGGATACATGGGTAGGGTCCCAAGCCTCGAATTGGAAGATGGGATGTAGGGGCCTCTGCACTATGGTTTGGTCCTGAGCTGTTCAAGGATAAGGTTGTAGCTGGGCTGGGATATGTCAGACGATGAATGGTTTTTGGAAGATTTGGAAAACCCTTGGTTCAAGGCCTGCCATCTCCCTGGGCAGGGATGCGCGTGCAGTCTCCTGGTGGAGGGGCCTGACCCTGGAGGGTTCCCTCACAGTCTCCTGGGATGGAGGTACAATCCTGGGGGACAGCCCCTCAGGGTCCTCATGAGATGGGGGTATAAGCCTACGAGGCTGGTCCCAGCGCCGGTCTAGTTGAGTCTGAAGCTTTTGCGAAAGGTCCTGACTGCTGACCCCTACCCCAAAGCCTCTGGGACTCAAAGTGCTCTCTTGGGAAGCAAAGGGCTAGCTGTGCAGAGCATCTTTTTGGGGCCAGCTCTACTCCTCTTGACTGTCGTTTCTGTTCCTGCTGTCCCTTTTCTCCCAGCAGCAGCCAGTGGTTGGCCCGAAGTTTCCTCCTCGCCTTTTTTGCATACACGTTTTCAAGTTAGACCCCCAGAAACCGTGCAAGCTGGGTCCCTGCCCATCCCTCTCCCAACCAAGGCTGCCCACTCCTCCCCAGACCCCTGGCCAGTCCTTTCTCCAGGTCCCATTTCCTTCTCCCACACCGCTGGCCCTCCGAGCGGTGGCATGGTCCATACTGGCAGGAGGGAGGCATGAGTCACCTCAGCCGCTCGGGGAGAGGGCTAAGGAATGTTCCCCCTGCGCGGCCCTGATGCTGTCTGTGTCTGTGACGCGGCTGGGG
>JAQZBX010089295.1:0-12648 GCA_029593785.1 Cabassous unicinctus
TTTTTTTTTTTTTTAAGATTTATTCTTATTTATTTATCTCTCCCCACCCCCTCATTGTTTGCACTTGTTGTGTCTGTTCGTCTTCTTTGTTTCTTTAGGAGGCACCGAGAACTGAACCCGGGCCTCCGATGTGGGAGGGAGGCGCCTAATCGCTTAAGCCTCCTCTGTTCCCTGCTTTGTTGCATCTCTTGTTATGTTTCTCTTCTTGTGTCTCTTGTTGCGTCATCTTGTCTCATCGGTTCACCACACCTGCCTGTCATGCCAGCTCGTCCTCTTTAGGAGGCACTGGGAACCTCTGCTCTCTGCTTTGTTGTATCTCTCATTATGTTTTTCTTCTTGTGTCTCTTGTTGCATCATCTTGTTGTGTCAGTTTGCCATGCCTGCCTGTCACACCAGCTCACTGTCTTCTTTAGGAGGCACCAGGAACTGAACCACAGACCTCCCATTCGCAGGAACCCATTTGCTTCAGCCACATCCGCTTCCCTGTGCTATAGCTCTTAGACAGGTAATGTGTGCAAAGAAGAGTAGGTAATCCAATTTAGACACCATAGTAAAGTTGCCTTTCAATGTTTGATATCTTATTAATTTTCATTCATTTATTCATACTGTCAATACTAATTGAGTACCTACAATGCAACATTCATTGTACCGGACATCATATAATTTAAATATCATTACCATGATGATGAGTTCCAAATAAAGACTGCCCCCACCCCCTTCCCAACTCCATTTTTGTCAACTCTAGCCTCGGACTGGTGTAACCTAAGCACCATGCCTCTTTATCATGGCAGGAAGGCTAGTTTAGTCTGCCATAAGTCAGTGTTAGCTGATTAGGCATTCACACACAATCCCAGAGAATGGCCAATTAGCACTTTACTCCAAGCTCACATCTTATATTCTAACCCATGGAGATTTGAGAGTGGCTTCTTTAGCCTATTGTTCTAATCACTCTCTGCCTGTTCTGTCCATAGGTATGGGACTTGAATTATAGAATTCTAGGGTATACTCCAAGGCTATCCCCTATGTCAATAGACAGCACTCCTACAACCTTCTGTCCCTCATACCCTCTTGTGCCATTTCTCCCTTCCACACACAATCACTCAGTTCTTTTTTCTTTTTAACTTTTTATTGTAATAACATATATACAGCTCAAAATTTCCCATTTTAACTACTTTCAAGTATATGATTCAGTGGTACTAATTACACTCAGAATATTGTGCCACCATCACCAACTTCCATAACCCAAACTTTTTCATCACTTCAAACAGAAATTTCACACCCATTAAGCAATAACTCCCCATCCCCCTCAGCATTCCCTCCCCATTGCCCCCCCTCAGTTCTTTTAAACCATTTAGCTCCTATATAAGTTAGGGATGTGCGCAAATACATAAAACAAACTCAGCTAGAATGGTTTAATCAAATAGGGATTTATCTAATTAAAGCATTAAGAATCCTAGAGGTAGATAATCCAAGGCTCTTAGTGATGCTTTCCAGGAAATAGGTATCTTTTATCCTCCTGTTTTTTCATTCCTTAACAATGGTGCTATAGTTCCAAGCATTACATGCCTTCCAGGTTGAGAGAGGTGAGAGGCAGATTTCTATTTATTTACATCTCATTGGTCAAGCTGAGTCTCATGACCACCCTTAACTTCAAGAGAATCTGGAAAAGCAAGATTTTAGGTAGATAAAAGACTAGGTAGAATGGGGATGGAATGAATGTTGAGTGAGCATCATATCTTATCTACCAATGATTCCAACTCCAAAGTCCTAACTCCTCTTGACTTTTTCCTTTGCATTAATTATCAGTCATTCTTAGCCATGTCTGAAACTGCAGTTGGATGGATTGTGCATAGGAGTTTGGGGTTGAAGGATGTTTCCTATGTGAGAGTTAAGAGGAGAGCCCTTAAAATAATCTGGCTTCAGGGCAGAACACCTCAAAGATACTCAAATCTCCCTATAAAGATTTACCCCTTACTAACATTTTTCTTGTTCTTTACTATGCTAAAAACATGTCTGTTGCCTTCTCAGTCTGAAGTTACTACAGTGGCAAAGGCCACTTTCTATTACTTTAGTCTCAGTAGATGATCAACTCTAAAAATGGGAGAAGAGCTTGAAAATAGAATCATGCTTCCATGCTTGGGTATTCTTACTTGGATGTACAATCATCCCATCATACTGACCAGGTAGAAAGCTGACATCCTTATCTTATTCTTGCCCTTCTAAACTATTCCTTTGCCCCCACAAATGCTTCCTTCATCTGGTTTTCCTATTTTTGTCACAGCACAATTCACTAAAGCCCTGTATTAGTCAGCCAAAGGGGTACTGATGCAAAATACCAGAAATGGGTTGGTTTTTATAAAGGGTATTTATTTGGGGTAGAAGTCCACAGTTTCCAGGCCATAAAGCGTAAGTTTCTTCCCTCACTAAAGTCCATTGCTGACGTTTGCCAGGGTTCAGACTTCTTGGGTTCCTCTCTTCCCGGGGCTGCATTTCTCTTCGGGCTTAGCGCCTCTGTTTCTTCCACAAGGTCAGCTGTAGACTCTGAGGCCCTCTAGGCTTTGCTTCTCTCCACAAGGCCAGCTGTGAATTCTCAGGTGAATGGCTCATCTCTATCCCGGGGCCTTCCCTCTTTCCTCACGACCAAGCTCTCTTACTTCCTGGGGCTCTAGTTCAAGACTCCAACATCAAAACTTCTCCATCACTGTCCTTTGCTGTGTCTTTTATCTTGGAGACCCCTCCCACCAAGGAGTGGGGCTCAACGCCCTGTTGATGTTGCCCAATCAACACCCTAATCATAACTTAATCATGCCCAGATTAACAGACCAGTTTATAAGCATAATCCAATATGTATTTTTGGAATTCATAATTACATCAAACTGCCAAACGGCTACAAGCCCCAAAGCTCAAGATAATCTATTACATCCTTCCCCATACCCAAGTTCACAAGGTCAGCTGCTTCTTCTTTTTCAATGTCTTTTGCATCTATTCTTTTTAGTCCCTTTGTTACTACCCAAACTCAGGTCCTCATTTTGAATAAACCCGTAACTGATTCCCCTGCCTCAGTTTTTTTCTCTTTCAATCCAACAACCACAACAATTTTGGATCCTTTTCTAAAACCTTATACAAAAGCCCTCATCCATCCAAAGAAAAACAAAATATACCTATCTATCTATATATGAATCATTTAAAAATATATATACATATACATTAAACACCTTATTTTACTTTCAAACATGTAAAACATAAAACATTCACTTACTAGATTTTTTTAATGGAGGGCTAAGATTTTTTAACTGAAAATGGATATGCTGATTTTAGTTCTGAGTCCTCTTTCTAACATAAATATACCATGGTGCACATCTGTGATTTCTAAAACATGGTTTTTATAAAGGAAAGTAAGAACTTATATACAGTTGTGAAACAAGTGCAGAATCCATCTAGATCTCAATGGCTTTTCCTTGATCTTTAACAGTTGTTTATAAATTTGATGGGTTTTTTTTTTTTAGCAACTCACCTCTATGGAGTCCTTCCAAAGCATTTAACTTACTATTCAGAGAAACTTCAAGCAGTTTTGTTTTTGCATTCATATTATGTAGGTTTACATAATGTTTAATTAAAATACAGAGGTTCTTGTTCCAGATAAGACAGAGTAAGCATATTTCCTCCTGTGTTTCTTATTGAATGCAGCTTAGAAAACCTAGACAGAATACATCAAGCAGCTACTTAAGGAGTCTAAAAAGTGGCAGGCAGATTGAGATGGGGAGAACCAGAATTTGAAATTCCACCAAAGAGCACTGCGTTTGCCATTCTTTTTCCTCAGACCTCCCAGGCCTGTAGAAATTTGTATCAGAGTGGTATAATTAGAGCTATACCTTTCAGGCCAGAGAAGCAAAAAGGGGAACCTAGGAAACTGGAAAGCAGAAAGTCGAAACTGGTTTGGGAGAGGGAGGAGTTTAGAAAACTGAACACCTAAGTTCACCCCAAAGCTGCGCATGGATCTGACCCCAATCAGCATATAAAAGACCTTTAGAACTAAACAGGTAGACCACTGCTCACATCTAAGACTGGCCACGGCTTGGAACACAGATGGGACAGATCCAAATAGCACCGCAAAGGCTTTGAAAAGTGAACTGGCGTTGGAACCACAGTTCACTGATGGTGGGGTGGAATTTGTGATCTGGACCTAACTGGGTTGATTGCCTGATAAAACAAAAATGTCAATATTCTCCATAGGATTTAAACAGGACCCTGAGGCTTATAATAATCAAAATGTCTAGGATACAATCCAAAATTATTCAGCACCAAAGAACCAGGAAAATCTCAATTTAAATAGGAAAAGATAATAGATGCCAAAGCTGAGATGACACAGATGTTAAAATTACCTGATAAAGACCTTAAAGCAGTTTTTACAAAATGCCCCCAACAAGGCATCACAGACACACATGAATCAAATAGAAAACTAGAAATTTTATGCAAAGAAAGAGAAAATATAAGGAAGAGCCATAGAGAAATTTTAGGACTGAAATATACATTAAGTAAAATTTTTAAAACTCACTGGATGGGCTCAGTAGCAAAATGGACATAACAGAAGAATCAGTGGACTTGTAAACAGATCAATAAAAATTATCCAATCTGAGCAAAGAGGAAAAAGAATGAAAAAAAAAAAAAAAAAAAAAAAAAAAAAAAAGAACAGAGCCTAAGGAACCTGTTGGTTTAAACAAATGGTTTAACATTTGTAATCCCAGAACGAAAGGAGAAACAGTGTGATGCTAAAAATATACTTGGAGAAATAATGGTTGACAACTTCATTAAAAAGTATATATATATAGGGAAAATAAACACTTGAAAAGATATTCATTATCTTTACCATTAGTGAAATGAAAATTAAAACTATGATAAGCTATCACCTTACACCTATTAGAATGGCTAAAATGAAAACACTTACAGTGTCAAGTGTTGATAAGAATACAGAGCATCTGGAACCCTCATACATTGCTGGTGGTAATGCAAAATGGGACAGTCATTCTGGAACTTTATTCTTATAAAGTTAAACATATACTTACAATATGACCCAGCAATCCTCTTCTGGAGTATTCACCTTAGAGAAATGGAAACTTAAGTTTACACAAAAACCTATACATGAATGTTCACAGCAGCTCCATTCATAATGGCCACAGACTGGAAACAACCAAATGCCCTTTAGTAGGTAAAGAGATAAACAAGCTGTGCTACATTCCTACAACAGAATACTATATACAACAATATCAAATAATGAACTACTGAAAAACAACGATTTGGATGAATCTCAAAAGCATTATGCTGAATGAAAGAAGCCAGTCTCAAAGGTTATACATCATGTAAATTCACTTATATGATTTTCAAGAGGTCGAAACTATAGGGTTAAAGAACAGATAGTAGCTGCCAGGTGGGAGGAGGGTCTAGTTACGAGGAACTTTTTGGGAGGGATGGAAATTTTTGTATCCAACTGCAGTGGTGGTTACACTAATCCATACATAAGTTAAAGATTTATAGAACTGTATACCACAAAAGTCAATTTTAATGAAAAATTTTAATTAAATTTTTTTAAATTTTTAAAGAAAAACAAGAAAAAGTGTACAATTACAATAACTAGGTTTTTTAGCACAAACAATTTAAATGATGGGAATTGAAGTGAGCTGGAAAGTAGTGAAGTAGCTAGGAGCACTTTGCTTAACAGCATGCCATGTGCATCTGTCAGAATGTTTTACAGAAGGAATGGAAACAATCATCTAATCTGGAGATTTGGTTAAATGCAAGTCAGTTAAGAGAGCTTCTACTGTACTTTGATAATTTCACTCTTTCTTGGCATGCTATTGTTTGAATTCTATAGCTTAAAAATCTCCGTATAAATGTCCTTCCTTCTTCCATTGATTACTGAAAGACAATAAAACTTTTTCAGCTCACTGGAACTCTCAGATATACTGCCCACATGGGCTGTTTCAAATTCTTTCCTAGCTGAAAGTTCTGAGTTCCTCCTGACTGCTCTCACTTAAAGTTGATGATCTCTGTTACACAGCCAAGGTTATGAATGACCATGTTTTTCTCCATTGACCAGAAGCACCCTGCCTTCACTGACCATTGTTCTTACAGAGGTTCACTACTTGCACAAAATGTATGACAGGTGTATTAGTCAGGGTTCTCTAGGGAAACAGAATCGACAGGAGATAAATGTAAATAGTATGAGATTTTATAAAATTCTCTCATGCGACCGTGGGGATGCACATGTCCAAATTCCACAGGCAGGTTGCAAACCAGGGGCTTCGATGAAGGTCCTTGATGAGTTCCCAGGAGACGTTGGCTGTCCAAAGTCTAGCTGGAAAATTCTCTCAATGCTGAAATCACTTCCGATTTTAAGGCATTCAACTGATTGGATAAAACGTCACTCATTGCTGATGGCAATATCCTTGGCTGATTGTAGATGTAATCAGCCATCTATGCAATCAACTCACTGATGATTAAAGTCCATAAATGTCCTTGTATTATAATTAACCCAGTGCTTGCTTGCTGAAACAACTGGGCACAATTATCTGGCTGAGTTGACAAATTAGCCTAACCATCACAACAGGTGACAGCATGGAATAGTATCTCCATGGGCACTCAAAAAATAATTTTGAATGCAGGCTGTGTTGAGGCCAGACCTTCAGAATATTTCTTCTGGAGACAGATCAAGAGACACCTATCATGAGAACTCAACCTGTCTCTCTGTCTCAGTGTTTCCCTGTATCTATCATCTTTTTCTTCTCTAAAAGTCTCAAAGAATGGATGTGTCTCAAATGTTAACAATCTTCCTATTTTCTGAATTATTTTACCTTCTCACAGTCAAAATCTCCTTTTGTCCAAAAGAAGACATTTTTCAATACTCCAAACTGTTAATCTTCATGTAACAATATTCGTGAATATTTATCCTCTTACATTTGATGGAGAAATATGGGGAATTTTCTTGATAGCCCATTTATAGATAGTCGTTAGATCGTTCTTTAGCAATTCTTCCAAAATAAGCCAAATAGGTTTCCTTTAATATTGTTATTGCTTCACTCAGAAACTTTTCTAATTAATATGTTGAAAATCCAGCTAGATATATACCATGGCTCTTAAGAGTGTTTCTGTCCCAATATATGGGAATCTCATGCCATTTGATGTGTATTGGATAGGACATGCAGAAAGCTAAGTAAATCCTTCCCAAACACTAGATGATGGAATGTCTGGAAGATCCTTGTCTTGATAGTTTTCCTGTAAGACTCTAGGCACTTAAAACACAGTGGTGAAGAGAAAGCAGTTAGCAACAGACCATGGTTGTGCCACTTCAGTTTCTACAGAACCTTTGAGGTTATGAGTTTTACTTGAAGAGAGGAAACTGCAGGAAGAAGTATTGGGCTGGGAAAATAGAAAGAGACCACAAAAAATTCCCACTGTCTCAGTTATCTTCAGCTGCCCCAACTCTGACCAGAAAGGAACCCAATATTAGTCTGTTAAGAGGTAGGACATGGGGCCTGCCTGGCTAAGAAGGGATCCTCTGAAATGGCTAGAAACCATAGCATCTCTCTTCTCCCACACTTTACACCAACTCATAAGTGCTTCTTGGCAGTCAGGGCTTTGAGCCCTTCAGATTCAAGTCTGGTCTCATGTGGCAGATGTAACAATCCCTAGCAAGGACATTGGGCAAAGCATGGGAATAATAAGAAAGTTCTGATTTAAATGCTGGATGCCAGTTTTTAATTAAGCATTTTGCATGGAGATATCTAAAAATCAGAATGGGCTATTTGTGACAGACTAGCTTTTTGAAAAATGGGGAAGAAAGTAACTTCACTTCTGAGTTGAACCTTGATAATTTCCATATGTACTTCTGCCCTAAATTTCTAGTTTCCTTCAGAAGAAAATATTTCATCTACCTAATTCCCTTTCCCACACTCTGTTTTCACCTCCTTTAAAATAACAATACTATGGAGAAAGTGATTTGTCATTAACAAGGCAAATGAAGAGCTAATTCATAAGGCCTTCCTAGGTCCCAGGAATTGCTAGGCACTAGGGCTACACTCAACAAAGTTTCTGCAGGTCCTGCCCTTCTGAAGCCTACCCTCTGGAACAGTGTTTCTTTACTTCTTCATTATCGTCCCACCTAAGGAATCTTAACAGACACTTTTTCCTAACCACTCCCTCCTTGAAATTTTAATACCATAGATAGACCATATATCTGTTTATGTGTTATGTCTCTATCTGTGCTTTTTGCATAAAATGATTAAGTTTTTCTGCCCCACAAGCACCAATTCTTGCCCCACTGAGGGTGCTGCTACTCCTGTTGAGAATGCATGCCCAAGAGAGACAATAAACAAATATATCATAAAAATAATTTTAATAAATAAAAGAGGCTAAAAATGGGGGTATGGGTACTTTAGATACAGTCAGAATTAAATAAGAATATCGTCCAGTTGCTTACACTGTTAAAAAAGAGAAAAGAAGCAGTTCATCTGTGGCCTCTTCTTATCTCATCTCTTCTATTTATCTCTTCTATTTCTTTTCTACCTCACTTGGACTGAGAATACATGATTGTTTTTTCACCCCTGTGCAACTATAAGCCTGTATGCCCGTAGCTTCCTGGTCTTATTTTCCCTAGTTCCCAGTTACTTAAGTCCCCCATTTGAAACTTGGAAAGGAAAAGAAAGACTAAACTTAATTTATCTTATATAAATAATTTCTCTCTTCCTGTTCTTCAAACAAATTCACCTTGAGCAGTGCTGCCTCACTTAAGCTCTTCACTCCCAGCAGCAGAGTTGCCAAAAGCTGTATTTACATTCAAGGAATCCAATCTACTTTGCCATTTATTTCTGTGCAACTCTGAAACGGATCATTGTTCCTAAGTAAGGGTGTGAGTCTATCACAGACAAATTTAACTTGGCGTGGTTGTGGTGGAGCAAAGCATTGATACTTGCACAATGCTCTCTTCACATAGGTGTGTTCTAACAAAATAATGAAGGCAGCATTGCTGAATGCTGAAGTCTAATGCTCTGGTTCTGAGCAGGGGCTTTAGAGTTCAGAGCACTGTCTACAGAAGAGCAGGGATTTAACCACCCTAACACTCAGTTTATCTAACTGTAAAATGGGAAAAAATGACACTGTCATATTGGATTGTTGTAAGGAATAATGAAAGTAATATACATCAAGTATTTACTATACTGCTTGGAGTATGGTAAACCCTCTATATATAGTTGCTAATAATATAATTGTTTTTGTAAACCAACAATGATTTATTTTGGTAATCCTTCCTAATTTTGCTATTTTTAGAATAAAAAGTTAAAATTTGGTTAAAATCAACGCAAGATCTCTGGCATTTAATGATGAATGACATATTGCCTAATAGGCCCATCAGGTACACTTGCTCTTGAAATACATTTTGATATTTTTTTCCTAAATCAATATATTTTATTTTATCCTTCGAATGCTAAGTTATATTTTTTAAATATAATTTTTACTTCTCTTTATTCAGCACTATGATGGTGAATTAATACCAGCAGTTCTGCTAACTTTCGTTCTTATACAGGCTTACAAAACTTGAGTCTTAGAACTGTCAAAAACAAACTCTTTTTCTTCCCAATCTCCCGCAAACCTGTATCAGCTCTGAGATGTCTGTCCTGGTTATTGAAATCAGCTTCCTGACGATCATCTGTGCTAATGCTCAGGGCTGTCTCTTCCGTGCACAGTCCAATTTCTCACCATGCCTATGCCATATTTCTATTATCTTATCCTGACTCTCCTATTCAGGGGCATCTCCTCGAGAGAAGAGCTATTCCCAAAAGGCAGGCATATGCCCAGGCACAGTGTACAGGGCATTCATCATGTATGGGGTCACCTGGCATATTTGAACACCAGTACTATGTTTGAGGAATTTCCCATATTTTGAGTCCAGGTTCAAGGCCTAAGCCAGGACTTCCTCTCCTAGCCTCAACTTAGAGTTCAGGGATATGGCCAAGGGCAGATCCAGGTTTAGTAAGGCTTGAACCTTAAATAATTTGGGAGGGGAGGGGGGTTCTTTAAGAAAAAAGACTGCAAAATTATGAGCTTAAAATTAGGTGAAAATTAAGTACTTATTTAGAATGAGGGAAAAAATCACAACAAATCACAAAATTTAAAAAGCTGACCAATATTACAAATATCACTAAATCCATTAAAAGTAATATACTTTTTTGTGTGTTTGTGTTCATTTTTTTCTTTTTTTTTTACTTTATTTTGTACATTTCATAATTGAAAACATAAACAATTAAAAACTAAAATGTAAACACAGATGAATAAATAAATATATTTCTCAATTAAATATAATGAATACATAATTTTTTTTTAATCAAACAATATGTTACACAATATATTTGGTTCATAGTAACGCATTCATACAGTATTTGTCCTTTTGTGTCTGGCTTGCTTCACTCAGCATAATGTCCTCCAGGTTCATCCATGTTGTCATATGCTTTACGACTTCATTTCTTCTTATAGCTGCATAATAGTCCATCATGTGAATAGACCACAGTTTGTTTATCCATTCGTCTGTTGATGGACACCTGGGTTGTTTCCAACTTTTGGCAATGACGAATAATGTTGCTATGAACATCGGTGTGCAGATATCTGTTCGTGTCACTGTTCTCATTTCTTCTGGGTATATACCCAGTAGTATTGTAGGGTCACGTGGCAAGTCTATATTCAACTTCTTTAGGAACTGCCAAACAGTCCTCCATAGTGGCTGTACCATTCTTCATTCCCACCAACAGTGAAGAAGTGTTCCTATCTCTCCACATCCTCTCCAACACTTGTAGTTCTGTGTCTTTTTAATAGTGGCCATTCTGATAGGTGTGAAATGATATCTCATTGTAGTTTTGATTTGCATTTCCCTAATCATGAGTATGTTGAGCATTTCTTCGTGTGTTTTTTTGTCATTTGTATTTCTTCTTTGGAGAAATGTCTATTCAAGTCTTTAGCCCATTTTTCAATTGGGTCGTTTGTCTTTTTATTGTTGAGTTGTAACATCTCTTTATATATCCTGGATATTAAACCCTTATCAGATATGTGACTTCCAAATATTTTTTCCCATTGAGTTGGCTGCCTTTTCACCCTTCTGACAAAGTCCTGTGAGGTGCAAAAGTGTTTAATTTGAGGAGGTCCCATTTATCTATTTTTTCTTTTGTTGCACGTGCTTTGGCTTAAGGTCCAAGAAACCACCACCTACTACAAGGTCTTGAAGATGTTTCCCTACATTTTCTTCTAGTAGTTTTACGGTCCTGGCTTTTATATTTAGATCTTTGATCCATTTTGAGTTGCTTCTTGTATAGGGGGTGAGATAGGGGTCCTCTTTCATTCTTTTGGTTATAGATATCCAGTTCTCCCAACACCATTTGTTGAAGAGACTGTTTTTCCCATTAGTGTGGGCTTGGTAGGTTTGTGAAAAACCAGTTGACTGTATAGGTGAGGGTTTATTTCTGGATTCTTAATTCTATTCCACTGATCAATGTGTCTATCTTTATGCCAGTACCATGCTGTTTTGACCACTGTAGTTTTGTAATGTTTCAAGGTCAGGCAGTGAAATTCCTCCCATGTTGCTCTTCTTTTTTAGAATGCTTTTGGCTATTCATGTGCACTTACCCTTCCAGATGAATTTGGTAATTGCCTTCTCTAATTCTGCAAAGTAAGCTGTTGGGATTTTGATTGGTATTGCATTAAATCTGTAAATCAGTTTGGGTAAGATTGACATCTTCATGATATTTATTTTTCCAATCCATGAACATGTAATGTCTTTCCATTTGTTTAGGTCTTTTAAAATTTCTTTTAGCATTGTTTTGTAGTTTTCTGCATATAGGTCCTGTACTTCTTTGGTTAAATTAACTCCTAGGTATTTGAGTCATTTTGTTGCTTTTGAAAATGGAATTTTCCTCCTAATTTCTACCTCAGGTTTTTCAGTACTAGTGTACAAAAACATTACTGATTTTTACATGTTGATCTTGTATCCTGCCACTTTGCTGAACTCATTTATTAGTTCAAGTAGCTTTGTTGTGGATACTTCAGGATTATCTAAGTACAGGATCATGTCATCCGCAAACAGTGATAGTTTTACTTCTTCTTTTCCTATTTGGACGCCTTTAATGTTTTCTTCTTCTCTAATTGCCCTAGCTAGAACTTTTAGTACAATGTTTAATAACAATGGTGACAGTGGGCATCCTTGTCTTGTTCCCGATCTTAGAAAGAAAGCTTTCAACCTTTCCCCATTGAGTATGATGTTGGCTGTGGGTTTTTCATATATGCCTTTTATCATATTGAGAAATTTTCCTTTTATTCTTATCTTTTGAAGTGTTTTTATCAAAAAAGGATGCTGGATTTTGTCGAATGCCTTTTCTGCATCTATTGAGATGATCATGTGTTTTTTTTCCCTTCAATTTGTTAATGTGGTGTATTACATTGATTGATTTTCTTATGTTGAACCAGCCTTGCATACCAGGAGTAAATCCCACTTGGTCGTGATGTATAAGTCTTTTGATATGCTGTTGGATTCGATTTGCAAGTATTTTGTTGAGAATTTTTGCATCTATGTTCATTAGAGAGATTGGTCTGTAATTTTCTTTTCTTGTGGAATCT
>JAQZBX010089296.1:0-12573 GCA_029593785.1 Cabassous unicinctus
AAAAAAAAAAAAAATGAATTCTTCAGTACTTGAAAATAATATATATTCTCTACCGTAACATGCTAGCTATTGTATATCTTGCCAATTTTGTTGTTTAAATCTATATCCTTGCTAGTCATTTGTTTGATCTTTTTGTTTTTGAGAGAAGAAAACTAAAATCTGACTTTAGGATTGTAAGCTTGTCAAATTTGCCTTTTAATTAAATTAATTTTTGTTTTATTTATTTTGAGTTTATGTTGTCAAATGCAAGCTAATTAGTCATTGTTATTCCCTCTTGGTAGGTTTTTTCTTTTTAGTATTAGGTAATGTTTTTCTTTATCCTTATTAAAACCATTTACCAAAACTTCTGTTTTTATAATATTTTCTGAATTACATGATATTAATTTTGTTCTAGTTTTATTTTGGTTAGAATTTGCTTGATAAATCATTTTCCATTTCCTTGTTTAACTTTTTATGGGACTTTTAAAAAGTGTATATACATGTATGTTTGTTTGAAATAGAAAAGTGCAAGTAAAGTACAATTAACTTTTTTCTGAATCATATGAAAGTAAGGTGCCCATTTGGTGCCCCATCATGCCTCAAGACTTTGGAATGTATTTCCTTCAAACAAGGACATTCTCCTTTATAACCCCAATTCCGCCATCAACATTGGAAAATTAACATTTATATTTTACTATTATATAATCCTCACTTAAGTTTCATCAGTTGTCCCAAGAGTGTCCAGTATAGCAAAATAATCCAGGTCACAGTCACACGCTGCGTTTACTTGTCATCTCTCTTTATCCTTCTGCAGTCTTTCCCTGACTTCCATTGTCTTGATAATAATCCTTTGAGGATTATAGGCCAAGATACTTTATAAAATATTCTTCAGTCTGGGATTGTTTGATGTTCCCTCATGAATAGATTTCCATCATCCCAAACAAATTCTGAACCAATTACGCATTAACTCCCCATTCCCTGCACATAGACCAGCCCCTGGTATCCTATATTCTAGGTACAGACTCTATGAATTTGCTTATACTAATTATTTCATATCAGTGAGATCATACAGTATCTGTCCTTTTGTATCTGGCTTATTTTACTTGACATGATTTGTCTTCAAAGTCCATCAGTATTGTCACATGTATTAGAACTCCATTTCTTTTTATGGCTGAATAATATTCCATGATTTGTATATGTCACATTTTGTTATCCATTCATTGGTTGATGGACACTTGGGTTGCTTCCATCTTTTGGCAATTGTGAATAATGCTGCTATGAACATCGGCGTGCAAATATCTGTTCCTATTTCTCCACATCCTCTCCAACATTTGTTATTTTCCATTTTTTAAAATAATAGCCATTTTAGTGGAAAAGAAATGGTATCTCATTGTGGTTTTGATTTGAATTTCAGTGATGTTCTTGATTAATGATGTTGAGCATCTTTTCATGTGCTTATTGGCCATTCGTATATCTTCTTTGCAGAAAGTTTATTCAAGACTTTTGCCCATTTTTAAATTGGGTTGTTTGTTTTTTTTCTTGTTGAGTTGTAAGATTTCTTTCTATATTCTGGTTATTATATCCTTGTTGGATACATGGTTTCCAAATATTCTCTCCCATTCTGTAGGTTGTCTTTCTATTTATATAATGAAATTCTTTGATGCACGAAAGTTTTTTTTTTTTTTTTTTAATTTTGATGAGATCCCTTTCATCTATTTCTTCTTTTGTTGCCCGTGATTTTGCTGTAAAGTCTAAGAAACCATGGCCCAACACAAGATCCTAAAGATGCTTCCCTATGTTTTCTTCTAAGAGTTTATAGTTCTAATTCTTATCTTTAGGTCTTTGATCCATTTTGAATGGACTTTTTATATGGCACGAGGTAGGGTTTACCTTCCTTCTTTTGCATATGTATGTCCTGTTTTCCCAGCACCATTTGTTGAAGAGGCTATCCTTTCCCCATTGTGTGGACTTGGCACCCAATGAAAATCAACTGGCCATAGATTGAGGGTTTATTTCTGAACTCTCAGTTTGATTCCTTTGGTCTATATGTCTCTCCTTATGCCATTAACAGGATGTTTTGATCACTATAGCCTTGTAATAAGTTTTAAAATTGGGAAGTGTGAGTCCTCCAACTTCATTATTTTTCAATATGATTTTGGCTATTCAGGGCCCCTTACCCTTCCATGTCAATTTGATGGTTGGCTTTTCTATTTCTGCAAGGAAGCCTGCTGGAATTTTGACTGAGATTGCATTGAATCTGTAAATTGCTTTGGGTAGAATTGACATCTTGACAATATTTAGTCTTCTAGTCCATGAGCATGGAATGTCCTTCTATTTATTTAGGTCTTCTTTGATTTCTTTTAGCAATGCTTTGTATTTTTGTGTGTGTATAAGTCCATGACATCCTTGGTTAAATTTAGTCCTAGGTATTTATTTTAGTTGATGTTGTAAATGGATTTTTTTCTTGACTTCTCTTCAGATTGTTCATTACTAGTGTATAGAAACACTACTGATTTGTGTGTGCTGATCTTGTACCTCACCACTTTGCTGAATTTGTTAACTAGCTGGTAGCTTTGTTGTGGATTTTTCAGGATTTTTAAAAAATATATAGAAATACGTCATCTGAAAATAGGGAAAGATTCACTTCTTCTCTTCCAATTTGGATGCCTTTTAATTCTTCATCTTGCCAAATTGCTTTGGCTAGAACTTCCAGTACAATGTTGAATAACAGTGGTGACAGTGGGTATCCTTGTCTTGTTCTTGATCTTAGAGGGAAAGCTTTCAGTCTTTCACCATTGGGTATGTTAGCAGAGCATTGTTTTATATATGCCCTTTATCATGTTAAGGAAGTTTCCTTCTAGTCTTAGTTTGCTAAGTTTTTTTTTTCTTATCAAGAAAGGGTGCTGGATTATGTCAAATACCTTTCATGCATCAGTTGAGATGATCGTGTGTTTTTCCCCTTTGTTCTGTTAATGCAGTGTGTTACATTAATTGATTTTGTTATGTTGATCCATCCTTGCATACATGAGAGAAATCCCACTTAGTCATGTCATATAATTCTCTCAATACGCTGTCGTATTTGGTTTGCTAGTATTTTGTTGAGGATTTTTGCATCAATATACATAAGGGTTATTGGTCTGAGGATATTTAAATAATCAGTGAGTGAGACTGAAATTCATACAAAGAGAGAGAAAGCCTTGGAAGCAACAAGCTGAAATCACAAAGCCTGGAAGAGAAGAGAAAGACTACCATGTGCCTTGCCATGTGACAGAGAAGCCAAGGATAACTGGCAACTAGTCTTTGGGAAGAAAGCATTGCATTGATGATGCCTTGATTTGGACACTTTCTCGGCCTCAAACATCCTGGACTAAAAGGGATAGAAAAGGGACAGATTGAAGGAAAAATATCTTCAAGGCACAACCATGGAAGCTGAGCTCTGGACTGAAGACATCTTCTCTGGCCAAGAAAGTGAGCCCACCCACGTGTGCAGAAAGGTTGAGTATGCCCCAGCACTTGGTGAAGGGGCTTCTGTCCCATTGTTCAGAAAAAGTGACAGAGGAGTCCAGGATCACTGGCAGCCAGCCATGAGGAAAAAAGCAGCACCTTGAGACACATGATTTGGATATATTTTCAGCCTCAAAACTGTAAGCATGTAAACTAATAAATTCCCTTTGTTAAAGCCAACAACAACGACAAAAAATAAATAAATAAATAACCAGTGAGTTGATTGCATCTATGGCTGGTTACATCTACAATCAACTGAAGAGATCGCCTTCAGCAATGAGAGATGTCTCATCCAATCAGTTGTAGGCTTTAAAGGGAGAAGTGGTGATTTCAGCTGGGAGAATTTCCATCTCCACTTCAGCCAGCCAGTTTCTCCTGGGAAATTTATCAAAAACCTTCATTGGAGTTCCCAGCTTGTGGCCTGCTCCGTGGAATTTGGCCTTGCCCAACCCCACAGTTGCATGAGATAATTCTTACAAAAATCTCATAATGTTGTATATATATATCTCCTATCGATTCTGTTTCCCTGGAGAAACCTGACTAATACACAGGGTGACCTCTCACAGGTGTATATTATTGTCACCCTTTGCTTCCAGCCATAAGGGCCACCCTCCCTTTCCCCACCAAGTATCATGAGATCTTCTTTCTTCGGCCTGAGTTTCATGACGCTCCCCTCCTCCACTCGCCACAAGGCAATTCCTGGAGAGGGTCTTAGTTTCTCCCCATGAATAAAGAAAGCCTGTACTTTTGATGGGTTAAGGAACCGAGATGTGATCATCATAAGATGCTACCTGGGGAAGTGGATGTGGCTCAAACGATTGAGCTCCCACCTACCACATGGAAGGTCCCTGGTTCGGTTCCCAGTGCCTCCAAAAGAAGACAGTGAGCTGGTGTGATGGGCAGGTGCGGCAAGCTGACGCAACAAGCTGACGCAACAAGAGACACACAGAGGGAAACATAATGAGAGACACAACAAAGCAGGGAGCGGAGGTGGCTCAAGCGATTAACTGTGGACTTTAGTTAATGATAATGTATCAACATTTGTTCATTAGTTGTAACAAATGTCCTTTACTAATGTAAGAGGTTACGAGGGGACCCTGGGTATGGAGTATCTGGGAACTCTGTGCTATCTTGACAATTTAAATCTGAAATCTGAAAGTGTTCTAAAAACAGTCTATTAAAAAACAACTGCAAAAAGCTATATCAGGACAGAATTTAAGTTTAAACTTAAGGAAATCTTAAAATAAAGGGATCTAATTTATTCAAAAATTTAAATAAGAAGCAGGATTCCTTTGGCTAGGCTCAAGATATAAATTTTGCACCAACTATGCATTCAGTTATTGTACATGGGCCAGACAGTGGTAAAGAGAAAATCTTGTTTTCACAGTTTTGGAGACTGGAGTCCCTTGAGCAAAGCTGGTAAGCAACTCCTCCTCGTGTCCTCTAGGAGGGCTTCTGACAAAAAGAAAGGGCAAGTAACTAAAGCCCAGTGAGAACTTAGAACTGATAGAAGATTTGGAATTAAGGAAATAAAGGTTAAAGAATCAAAACTACAGTATTAATATTTTTGTATTGGAGTGAATCTGTGCATATTTGATATTTTATGTACTTTTATAAGACAAATTTGGCATATTAGAATGAGTGCCTTATAACTAATTTAAAATGTGTAACATTAAGTTGAAAGCTTGCTAAGATTATGCCCAGCACTGAAGCATCTAATAGAACTTCAAGCTCACTATAAGTTTAATTTACTAGATTGTTATAATTATTTAGTACATAGGAAAGTTTAAGAATTGAAAGGGAAATAGAATCTTAAATGTATTTAAAAATGTATTTAATTAAGTTTATAATTGGGATCAAATGAAATTCAAAGCTTCCTTAAAAATGAATGATAGCCTAAGGAAGTTGAATATAGACTTGCCAGGGGACCCAGCAATACCATTGCTAGGTATATATACCCAGAACTGAGAGCAGTGACACGAATAGACATTTACACACCGATGTTCATAGCAGCGTTATTCACAATAGCCAAAAGGTGTCCATCCACTGATGAATGGATAAACAAACTGCGGAGTATACACACAATGGAATATTATGCAGCTGTAAGAAGAAATGAAGTCGTGAAGCATATGGCAACATGGATGAACCTGGAGGACATTATGTTGAGTGAAGCAAGCCAGACACAAAAGGACAAATACTGTTTGATTGCCCTATTATGAGCTAAATATATTATGTGAAAAATGAATATGGGTAGAATTGCATAGGTAAGACCAGTTTTCTTTGCAGCTGAACAAATGTAAGTTAATACTACAAAATGTTAATATCAGACAAAACAAAACATACACTAAGTGAAGGAGACCAGACACAGAGTACTACATAGTGTATGATTCTATTTATATAAAATGTAAATATAAATCAATTTATAAAGATGAAATGAGATTAGTGGTTATGTTTGAGAAAGAAATGCTAAGGGGTGTGGAGTCTTTCTTTTTGGAGTAATGAAATTGTTCTAAAATTTTTGAGATGATGAACGTACAACATTGTGATTATACTAAAAGCCACTGATTACACACTTTGACTAGTGTAGCAGTTTGGCAGTTTGATATAGTTATGAATTCCAAAAATAGATATTGGATTATGCTTGTAAACTGGTCTGTTCATCTGGGCATGATTAACTTATGATTATGGCATTGACTGGGCCACGTCAGTAGGGCGTTGAGCCCCACCCATCGGTGGGTGGGGAATCAAATATAAAAGGCAAGGCAAGAACAGAGTTGGAGAAATTTTGATGTTGGAGTCTTGAGCTGGAGCCCTGGGAAGTAAGAGAGCTTGGTCGTGAGGAAGGAGAGAAGGCCCCGGGAAAAGAGATGAGCTGTTTGCTTGAGAGTCTACAGCTGGCCTTGTGGAGAGAGGCAAAGCCTAGAGAACCTCATAGTCTACAGCTGACCTTGTGGAGGAAACAAAGGAGTTAAGCCTGGAGAGAAATGGAGCCCTGGGAAGAGAGGAACCCAAGAAGCCTGAACCCTCGCAGACATCGGCAGCTGTCTTGCTCCAACACGTTGCCATGGGCTTTCGTGAGGGAAGAAACTTACACTTTATGGCCTGGTAACTGTGGACTTCTACCCCAAATAAATACCCTTTATAAAGACCAACCAATTTCTGGTATTTTGCATCAGCACCCCTTTGGCTGACTAATACAGATAGAATAGCCAGAAACAGCAGCTATGTACAGCAGGGAGATGATAGAGAGATTGAGAGGTGAGGAATTTTCTTGTCTATTTTTTGTTTATTATTATTGTTGAAATGGTGAAGATGCTCCAGTGATGATTGGGGTGATGAACACACAGCTGTGTGATTGTACCAAGTACCATTGATTGTGCCCTTCAGATGAATTATGTGCTTTGTTAATATGTATCAATAAAATTGATTTGTTTAAAAAAATGAATCCTAGGATAAAATGCAATAGAGATAATAAAACCAAAAGTTGGGTCTTTGAAAAGATCAATAAAATTGGCAAACCTTTAGCTAGACTGACAAAGAAAAAAAAGAGAGAGGGCACAAATAATTAAAATCAGAAATGAAATGGGGTATATTACTTCCGACCCCACAGAGAGAAAAAGGATTTTAAGAGGATACTATGAACAACTGTATGCCAACAAATTAGATAACCTATGTGACACGGAGAAGTTCCTAGAAACACACAAACTATGCACACTCACTAAAGAAGAAATAGAAGATCCCAACAGACCCATAACAAGTAAAGAGATTGAATCAGTAATCAAAAACCCCCAGCAAAGAAAAGCCCAGACGGCTTCACTGGTGAATTTTACCAAACATTCCCAAAAAAACACCAATCCTGCTCAAACTCTTCCAAAAAATGGAAGAGGAGGGAGCACTTCCTAATTCATTCTATGAGGACAACATCATCCTAATACCAAAGCCAGATAATGATACCACAAGCAAAGAAAATTATAGATCAATATCTTTTATGAATATGATGCAAAAATTTTCAATAAAATACTAGCAAACCAAATACAATAGCATATTAAAAGAATTATACACCAAGATCAAGTGGGATTTATCCCATGTATGCAAAGGTGGCTCAACATGACCAAATCAATTAATGTAATACACCGCATTAATAGAATGAAGGGAAAAAAAAATACATGATCATCTCAAATAACTCAGAAAAGGCATTTGACAAAATCCAGGATAATTTCTTGATAAACAACTTAGAAAACTAGGACTAGAAGGAAGCTTCCTTAATGTGATAAAAGGCATATATGAAAACTCTATAGCTAACATCATACTCAATAGTGAAAGAGTGAAAGCTTTCTCTCTAAGATCAGGAACAAGACAAGGATGCCCACTGTCACCACTATTCAACATTATACTGGCAGTTTTAGCCAGAGCAATTTGGCAAGAAAAAGAAATAAAAAGGCCTCCAAATTGGAAAGGAAGATGTAAATCTTTATTTGCACATAACATGAGCCTATATATAAAAAAGGATGAAAAATACACAACAAAGCTACTAGAGCTAATAAATGAACTCAGCAAAATGGCAGGGTACAAGATCAACACATGTACATCAGTAGTATTTCTAAACACTAAGAAGTCAAGGAAAATATCCATTTAAAATAGCAACTAAAGGAATCAAGTATCTAGGAATAAATTTAACCAATGATGTAAAGGACTTATACATGGAAATGACAAAACATTGCTAAAAGAAATCAAAGAAGACATAAATAAATGGTAGGACATTCCATGCTCATGGATTGGAAGACTAAATATTGTTGATGTTGATTCTACCCAAAGCGATTTATAGATTCAACTCAATCCGAATCAAAATTCCAAGTCATCTTTGCAGAAATAGAAAAGCCAATCATCAAATTGGTATGGAAAGGTAGAGGGCCCCGAATGAATAAAACCATCTTGAAAAAGAGCGAAGTTGGAAGACTCATACTTGTCAATTTTAAAAAGTATGACAGGGAAATGGATGTGGCTCAAGCGATTGGGCTCCCGCCTACCACACAGGAGGTCCCCGTTTGGTTCCTGGTGCCTCCTGACAAAGGTGAGTGCAATGGGCAGGTGCGGAGAGCTGATGCAGCAAGATGACACAACAAAGGAGACACAAGGAGGAAAGACAATGAGAGACACAACAAAAGCAGGGAGCTGAGGTGGCTCAAGTGATTGGGTGACTCTCCCACATGGGAGGTCTCGGGTTTGGTTCCTGGTGCCTCCTAAAGAGAAGATGAGCACACAGCAAATGGACACAGAGAGCAGACGGTGAGTACAGGAGAGGGGGTGGATAAATAAATAAATCTTTTAAAAAATGTATGATAAAATTACAGTGATCAAAACAATATGGTACTGGCACAAGAACAGATATTTACACCAATGGAATCAAATTAAGAGTTCAGAAATAAACCTTCATATTTATGGCCAATTGATTTTTGATAAAAATGCCAACTCCACTCAATGGGTAAATAATAGTTTCTTCAACAAATATGCTGGGAAAACAGGACATCCAAATGCAAAAGAATGAACATGGACCTCTACCTCACACCATATAAACATTAACTCAAACCGGATCAAAGACCTAAATTTGAGAACCCAAACTATAAAACTCCTAGAAGAAGACATAGGGAAGCATCTGCAGGACCTTATGTTAGGCAATGTTTCCTTAGACTTTGTACCAAAAGCATGAGCAACTTAAGAAAAAATAGATAAATAGTATTTCATCAAAATTAAAAACTTTTGTGCATCAAAGGACTTCATAATGAAAGTAAAAAGACAACCTATATAATGGGAGAAAATATTTGGAAACCATGTATAGATGGGTTTAATATCTAGAATATATAAAATCCTACAACTCAATAGCAAAAAGACAAACAGCCCATTTAAAAAATGGGCAGAAGACTGGAATAGACATTTCTTCAAAGAGGTTACAAAAATGGTCAATAAGCACATGAAGATGCTCAACATCATTAGCCACCAGGGAAATGCAAATCAAAACCACAATGAGATACTATTTCACATGCACTAGAATGGCTACCATGGAAAAACAAATAGAAAATTACAAGTGTCAGAGAGGATATGGAGAAATAGGAACACTCATTCGTTGTTGGTGGGAATGTAACATGGTGCAGTCACTGGACAATAGTTTGGCAGTTCCTTAGAAAGCTAAGTATAGAACTACCATTTAACCCGGCAATCCCACTTCCAGGTATATACCCAAAAGAACTGAAAACAGGGACTCGAATAGATATTTGCACACCAATGTTCATAGCAGCATTATTCACAATTGCCGGAAGTTGGAAGCCACCCAACTTCTATCAACTGATAATGGATAAAGACAATGTGGTATATACATACAATGGAATATTATTCAGCAGTAAAAAGGAATGAAGTCCTGATACATGTGACAACATGGATGAACATTGACTATTGATCTCACAGATTTGGAATAATTAGAATTAGCAAACTCAGAGTCAGAATCTAGAATATAGGTTACAAGGGCACAGAGAGGGTATAGGGAATGGTGAGTTAAGGCTTAATTGGTACAGAATTTCTGTGGGGTGATAGTAGCACAACATTATGTGATCATCACCATTGACTTGTATATATGAATGTATTTCAAAGAGGAAATTTTAGGTCTATATGTTACTAGAATAAATTTAAAAAAATTGGAGTGCACAACACCAACAGTGAATCCTAATTTAAACAATGGTCTGTAATTAATAGTACAATTATAATATTCATTCATTAATTGTAACAAAGCTACAGCACTAATGCAAAGTGTTAATAATGGCGGGGGGAGTTACACGGGAACTCTATTTTCTGCATGATTTTTCTGCAAACCTACAACTTCTCTCATTAAAAAAAAGTGAATGATAAAATTTGGTAGACATCACTTTTAATGGGATAATAAGGTCTATCAGTTAAACTGAAAAGTTTAGAAGAGTCCCTGGCACTTCACCATCCTGTGGCTCCCACAGTCCACTAAGACCCCACGAAGCCTCCAGGAGCTGCATGGAGACTCGGGCTTGCCGGGTGGCACAGGAAACCCCTAAGTCACCCCAAAGATCATCTTCCCAACCTCCCACCAAGTTCTTGTCCCTCTTCCAGTGACGGAAAAATGTATAACTACTGGACAGGCATATTAATAACCTAATGACAAACAGGTCTGCATAAGGCAACCATATAATTTATTGTCCAAGGCAGGACATTTTCGAGAATGAAAGGAGGCACTAGTATTAATTATTCTGGAGCAACAGATTTAAATCCAAATGGCCCTGGACAAACCAGGACATAAAGTCTTTCTAGGTATAATCGTGTTGTTCGTGAATCCACAAGGGGAAGAAAGTGAAGAAATCAGCTTCCATCACAAGATGGTACCAAGTGGCAGAACTATAGCCCCTTTAATGTTTTACTGGAAGAACGGGAAGCACCCTTTCAGATATATGCTGCCTGCCACCCATCAACTGGCCCTTTCTCTCACCACTGTAAGCAGCCTCAGGCTGCTTCTTCACACTGGGGTGTCATGAGGACCCCTACCCCCACCGACTACAAGGCAATTCTAAGTGGTGTTCGTACCTCTCTACGGAAGTAAACCCGTGGCCCTGGTGGCTTCAGCTTTATTGTTCTGACTACTGGCTCCATCAAACATCAGCGGCCCCACAGCAAACCTCCAGGATGTGACCTCAGTTGTCAGAGGTGGCGGCACCCTGTGACACCCCCATCACCTCTTCCCTCATAGACCCTATTTGGTGGCCATTCCCACCCAGCTCCTTCCATCTCCCTGCAAGCTTCCTCTGGCCAGCCAGACCACGGCTTCAGGCTGCTGAGGCTAGTGGCCTTTCTGATCTCTAGCTCTTTCCATATGTGTGTTATTTCTATGGGGAGTAACATATTAGCTGTTTTCTGACTCCACCTTGAGCGCAATGCCTTAGCCAGAAACACAGCAAAACTTGTTCCCCGAGTGCAGTGAGGGGCTGCACTGAACCTGAAATTCTTCCGTGAGATAAGTAGGTACTTTGTGGATATATGGGGACGGCTGGGGAGTTGTTACAGCCAAATTCAGTCTCTAATGACAAACCGCAGGGTGTATTCTTTTAATTACTTCATTTATGATTCAAAACCCTGTCCTTTTTTGGTTAAATATAAGGTTCTTGTACATTTTTAAAAAAGAAAAACCTGATAACTATGTTTTTTTTCACATGTTGTACTTAGAAATATTAATCTATCATTTAATGAGGGTGTATGTTAAAATATCCCATTGTGATTATGGGTTGTTAAATGATCCTCGTAGTTTTGTCAATGTTTATATATTCTGAGGCAGTATTAATAGGTTTATACACATTTAGACATTTAACTTTCAGGTTTTTTCATTTTTATATACTCAACATTTTCCCATTATTAAAATAATCATATCAGTAAAAAAAAAAAAAATGAAAAAGCAAACCTGTAAATTCCAAGTTAAGAAATTGGAGGGTAATCATTGCCTAGCTATTGGCTGGTTTGGGTTCTCCCAAATGCAGACACTCATAAATGGTAATACCTGATTTTAAGTTCTGAGTCTGTGGTCTTTCATTTTCCACAACTACATACATTCAAAGGCAGCCAGTGTCTCCTCTGCAGGCTGCACGACACCGGCACATGGCCTGCCGAATGTGTGGCCGTGACATTTTATCCAAACACTTGCATGGTTTTTGGCAGTCAATCAAATCCTGGTGTGCTCCCATGTTATGAATGGGGAAAGAGGGTAACACCGTCACTTAGGTCCAGTGCCATCCCAGGGGCTCAGCATCCTTCTGAGGATGGGTAATGGCCTTTACATGTGGCTGGGAAGGCCTTGTACACAGAGCCCATTGCATGACAGCCAAATGCCCTGCCCCTAGTGCAGGGCTCCAGGTCTTTGTCTGTGAGAGGGTTACTTCTTTGGTGAGAGCTGGCACAGTTCCTCCGATGCACAGTACCCAACCTTCCCTCATTTGAGTTTTGTCTTTTTGGGTTAAGAAGTAAATACAGGGAAGCGGGTGTGGCTCAATGGATAGAGCTCCCGTTTACCATATGGGAGGCCCCGGGTTC
>JAQZBX010089297.1:0-12648 GCA_029593785.1 Cabassous unicinctus
AGCAGTGTCATAAAATAATGAAAACTATGAACTTGACTAAATATTCCATAATTCCTTCCCCAGCTTGGTTCTGCTTTCAAGCAGGGAGCTTGCTCTGGACAAGGGTGTGGTCCTTCTGCTTTCTCCTTTCTCCCTGTCACCTGTCAGGGAGTTCTGGGCATGAAGCTGGCCTCCTTAGGAGGAAGGACCTGCAAATTGCTAAAGCAGAGCCCCATTTCCCACAAGTGGCTGCTTGGCGCTTTTCCCTCAGTCTCTTTTCTGTGAGGCCTCTGCTTCCACCAGGTGGTCCTTTGGGGTAAGACCCAAAATTGGTTCCCTCCAGCATGGCCCATTTGGGCTCCACCAGGAACCTTCACACATCCTTGGCCCTGATAAACTCAGCAAGTGCGTCTCCACACAGCACCCTTTCTGGCTCTGCCATCAAAGCAGTGGGTCAGCCTTGCCATATTCACTAAATTCCCCAGGAGGAGTTGGACCCCAGTCCGATTTAGCTCTCTGAGGCTCAGTTGAGGTGCCCAAACTGCAAAGAATACATTTCAAGTTCTCATTATAGCACTTCTCATTAGGCACCCATCCCCCAAAATGGCGGTGAAGACTCCCAGTAGCTCTCTCCAAGAAGTCTCCTCACCTGCCTTCTCTCTCCAAATACTTTTCTCCTCTCAGATCCCTTGATATAGCCTTGATCCTGGCCCAAGATTCATGAGACAGATTTCTCAGGGGCCATCTACCTTTGAATCTAAATATGGGGCACCTCTCATCACTAGTAGTTGTTGGGAATGGGCCCATCCTCTCCCTCACATTTTTTGCAATTTGTCAATTTTTTTGATGTGCACAAGACTTTTTAATGTAATCAGATCTGTTAATCTCTTTTATGATTTATTCCATAGTTTATGAGCATAAGCATCTATTCTGGAAGCACGACTTCCTGGTGCTGGGGTGTGTAGCTCTCATTAATATCATTTGTTAGATTAAGCCTGATTATGGTTTTCAGACTAGCACAAGAAAAAATGACAATACCTCTTTTCCCATTCTCTTAGGGTGATTTGGATTGCGCTTATCCTGGGAGTTATTTTCTGGCTGATCCTTGACACTGCCAAATTGGGCCAACAGCAGCTGATATCCTTCGGTGGACTTATAATGTACATTATCCTGGTATTTCTATTTTCAAAGTACCCAACCAGAGTAAGTATGAAATCAATCTTTTTTTCCTCTCTTTTTTTCCCCACGTGAAATAATGATTGTGAGAGAATGTAACTATTATTCAATATTATTCTTATCTTGTTAGGATATTTTCAATGGCTAGCATACCCTTCTTGCCAAACTTTCAGAGTACCAAACGCTCACAAATTTTTCATTCCCAGTAATTTTCCATTTGCACAACCTGTGAGATTTTCCTTCCCCATCAGGTACAAATTCTATTCATGTACCCCATGAATACACAAACACACATACAAAGAAAACTCATCCATTTTTAGCCCAGATTTCCCCAGACCAGAAAATAATCTAATATTCTATCATTGGATTCTGCAATTTTTCATATTTCCATTTTGCAATTTGGGCTTTTGTACTCCAAAATTTTGTCCTTAATATCATTAAACAGTTTTGTTCACATTAAATTCAATTCTCATCCTTGTTCTGTCAGGCTGCCACCCACTAAATGGACAAAAATTCTGAGACATTGAAGCTCAGATCAGACATCGATCTGAGTCCAAATATGATCCAAATGCTTTGTTGGGATGGACACTTCTGTTTTCTGTGCCTCCTCCCCAAAATCCTTTTTCAGTCCCATAGTCCTTTGCAGGCCACTCATCTCAGGTCCAAAAATGAAACGAGATCATGGGCCATTACTGCTGCACTCCTGGATCTGCATTAGAGTTAATTGGTTCCTTTTACACTGAAATGAGAGCCCCTCATCAGGATTGAAGACATAATTCACTTACAGATGGTCAGATCAACAAACCCTGGAGCCACAGAGAAGCCATGTTCTGCCTTAAAATATATACAGTACAGGTCGACCAGAAAGACCAGTTCCTTCCTTCTTAGCTTTTATTATACTGCTCTTGGACTTAATGTTATTTTATCATGACATAGCGTTTATATCCTCCAATGGGACTAAAGGCTTCACATTCAGATTTATAGAGGACATCCAATCCTGGGCTTTTTAGGTGTGATTCTGTCATGGGATTCTCTGCTCGTGTCTTCTTTGGCTTCCCCACAAATGTATCACGGGGCACATCTAAAAATGCTCTAGGCCATGCATTTGCTTCCAAGGAAATAGTGATCCTCTGAGCATTTGTGCTGAGTTCAGTATTTATGTTCTAATATGAGATCTCTTGATCTTTCTGTATAGGTTTACTGGAGACCTATCTTTTGGGGAATCGGTTTACAGTTTCTTCTTGGGCTCTTAATTCTGAGGACTAAACCTGGATTTATGATGTTTGATTGGTTGGGCAGACAAGTTCAGGTAAGTTCAGCTCAAAATGCCTTGCTTTTCTAATGCTTCCAACATTTGGATGTAATCTTCAGTACATGTTAGAAATAGGTTTGTCTGCATTAGTCGATCCACATTTTAATCTGATAGCATGAGTGAGACAAATAATTTTGTTTGTTAGAATATGTTAATCTGGTTAGTTTATCAAGATCGCTTCTGCCGCTTCCCTGTATCAGCCACTACGTCACTCCCCTATCCCTATTTCCCCCTTCATCCCACCCAAGACTTTTCAATGTCACACTTCTAAGATGCTCCCCCTTACCTCTGTAAATGGGCTTTCTTTGTATCTTGTGGTAACTGGCACTACCCATGTGCCATCGACGTTTGGCTGGAGCAAATTATCATGCAGGGCTCATTCTTTAGTATCCCGGAGTCAGACTAAATATCAGAAACAACAGGAAATCTGAATGCAGGTAGAGTTCAAAAATATACTTCTGTATCATTCACTGGAGGGTTCAAACTGAGAAAATTAACTCAAGTCTTTCTCACAAGTCTGCCAGGTTCCCACCCTCTGCTGAGTAGAGTATCCTGTGAGCTGTGGGATGTAATGGTTTTAGTGATATGCTCTTTTTCTTTCTTTATCTCAGACTTTCCTGGGGTTCACGGATGCTGGTGCTTCATTTGTCTTTGGTGAGAAATACACAGACCACTTCTTTGCATTCAAGGTAAAGTCAATCCCTTATCTCTGTAGTTACTGCCTTTTCAGTAGCTTCTCAATCTTTGTAGATGTTCAGGTATAGCTTTTTTCTTTTTTTTTTCAGGCAGTACCAGGGATTTTACTCAGGGCCTCGTACATGGGAAGCAGGCACTCAACCACTGAGCTACATCTGCTCCCCAATGAGAGTTGGTTTTTTTGTTTGTTTGTTTGTTTATTGTTTTTAAGAGGTACCGGGGATCAAACCTGCGATCTCGTACATGGGAAGCAGGCGCTCAACCACTTGAGCTACATCTGCTCCCCAGGTATATCTTAACTGACCAACCACAAGATATATAATGAACTGCCTCATGTGAGTCATCTCTGAGAGGTCAAGTGTTAACACCCTGAGACACTCATGTCATGAACTGAATTCAGAACTGGTAAAAATAAAGTCACAAGAAAGTAGTAAGTTGCTACACAGACCTGCCCTGATTTCTGATGGTCTTGCAGTGGGCAACTCTTGTCCCCCACACTCCCCTCCCTGGACAGTGGCCTCTTTTCTTTCATGCATGAGCAGGATCCCTGGGGGATCATTGGAAAGATGAGCCCCTTTCACTCCTGCAAGCTTTCAGGAAGACTCTGCTTGCCTATTAAAGCCAATAAAACAGTAAAAGGCACACAAGTGATTGAGCTGAATAATGGCACAAAATGTCCAGATAGATAGGTAGAAAGACAGATATAGGTTTTTCTAAATTAGATCCTGTACAAATAGTCCTTGGTCGTCCTGTGCCTCTGGAGGCAGCTCATCTCTGACACACACCTTAGGGAACAGTGGAGAAGGGGGTATGGTGAGATAGGGGTGGGGAAGGACCCAGGTCATAGCTTTGTGTGATCCATGGTGGGTAGAAATTGCCCCCTGTAGAAACCTACAGGCTACCTGAAGGCCCCCAAAGAGTATCAGCAAATAGAATCTTAAAAAAAGACAATTTTGGTTAGCACAGAGATATGTAATCAGTTTTTTTAGTGATTAAAAAATCTACAGGGAAGCAAATGTGGCTCAAGCAATTGGGCTCCAATCTACCATATAGAAGGTCCATGGTTCAATTCCCGGGGCCTCCTGGTGAAAGGCAAGCTGGCCTATGCAGAGAGCTGGCCCACAGGGAGTGCTGGCCCACATGGAGAGCTGGCGCAACAAGATGATGCAACAAAAAGAGACACAGAAGAGAGACAATAAGAGACACAGCAGACCAGGGAGCTGAGGTGGCGCAAGAGATTGAGCACCTCTCTCCACTCCGGAAGGTCCCAGGATCGGTTTCTGGTGCTCCCTAAAGAGAAGATAAGCAGACACAGAGGAACACACAGAGAGCAGACAGCGAGCACAAAAACAATGAGGGGTGGGGGAGAAGAGAAATAAATAAATAAATCTTTTTTTAAAAAGCTACAGGTAAAACAATGATTATAAAGCTGAAAGAATGAAGGCTTACTCTACAAGAGGCAGTGTGGAAGAAGCTTACTTGCCTTATCTGATCCATGCAGCTGCTAGGAATATCTCCCTGTTGCAGATACAGATCTGAGGTTGCTCACAATGAATCTTGACCAAGGTTACTCTGCAAATTAGTGCTGAAGGCCGCACTAGTTTAATATCAGAACAAGAATATGTACCTATGGCCTTCAGTTTGTTGATCTAGTTATCAAATTCCCCCAAAGCTTCATTCCTTCTCTGAAGCAATACAGTAGGAAAAGCTCATCATAGCAGAGGGAGGGAGACACACACACAATTTTACTAGGAACTATATTCAAGTTTATCCAGAACAAATTAGAACAAGAGGAAGCAAATGTGGCTGAAGTGGTTGAGCGTCCACCTCCCACCTCCCACATGGGAGCTCCTGGGTTCCATTCCTGGTGCCTCCTAAAAAAACAAACAACAAGCAAAAACAAATGGGAAAAAAATAACTCAGGGAAGCCGATGTGGCTCAGTGGTTGAGCACCAGCTTCCCACATACGAGGTCCCGGGGTCAATCCCCGGTACCGAAAAAAAAAATTTGAACACGAGACTATCAGTGAGGAAGATGCCTGGTAATAAAAGTGTTGTTCTGAGTATTTTTATGGGAGACCTGATCTGAACCTGCTGAAACATCTCTCTCCAAAAAGAGGTGAACGTTAACCCATGACCTCTTCTGTGCCTCCCCCCAATCCCCATCCCCCAGGTGCTGCCCATTGTGATTTTCTTCAGCACTGTAATGTCGATGCTGTACTACCTTGGATTGATGCAATGGATCATTAGAAAGGTATGGCTTGGGAGGTACCGGGCGGCAGGTGTGGAGCTGATTATTCTATTCCAGGGACAGAGTCTTAAATGCCTTTTGTCCAGGTGGCTGAGTTTGTTAGGCTGCTATGACAACACAATGGGTTGGTTGGCTTACCAATGGGAATTTATTGGCTTATAGTTTTGGAGGCTGGAAGACTTGCTTCCTCCTGGGGTTGGAAGCATTCTGGCTGGCCGGCAATCCTTGGGTTCTTGGCTTTCTCATCATGTGGCTCCTTTCTCTCGATAAAGCGTCCAGTAATCTGATTAAGACCCACCCTTATTCGGTTGGCACCCACCTTAACTGAAAATAGCATCTTCAAGAGGTCCCAATTACAATGGGTTCACAGCCACAGGAATGTGGCTCAAGAAACCATCTAAATTGGGGTGTACAGTTCACTGTGTACCAGGTATTTACAAAGTGCCAAAGTATCCACCAAGACCAGCTCCCTACCCCCAAGTTATTAGAGTCAAACCCCCAAAACACCTACATGTGTCCAGAGGGGGAATTTTATCTCAAGGATTCCTAACAAGGGTTTGGCTTGCAACCCACTGTCATGAAATCTCAGCAGTTCCTTCTTTGGCAAAAGCAGTGACTTCAATAAGCAGAACAGTTGCCCAAGGAAGCACGGATAGCATTCTTCTTTTATCTTGGTTATCACCCTGTGTCTTACACAGAGTCGTTGTTTCTTAAGAAAGTTACAAGAGTGGACACTTCTGGTTGTGGAGTTGCTAGAGAAACCAAAGCAAGAACGGGAAGTTGCTTTCTCTTCCCGAGGGAGTTTTAGAAACATACACACACACACACAACACAGATATTTATTGACTCATGTCAGCCATCAGTCCTGTGCTTAAAAGTTAGATGAGAAAACTAGAAAATGTGTAAGTTAGTTTGTTTGCACACGGGAGCAGGGCAATGCATGAAGGGCTTGGGCACAGCCACAATCCTCCTTTGATTCCTCTGAAATAAGTACAAATGCATAAACAGAGAGAGAGAGAGAGAGAGAAACAGAGAGAGAGAGAGAGTCAGAATAGTAGCAGAATTCAGAATTCCAGAAAGAGAGCCCAGGACCCAGAATGTTCTGATTGTTGCTTCAAACATTCAGAACTAATTTGCTCATGTCTAAGCTCAAAAAGAAAGGGGAGCAGATGCAACTGGGAGGCACAGCCTGAGGCATTGATTCAAAGGCCAGTGCAAAAGTGAGACCATAAACCCCATTCACGTGAATTAAGTCGAAAACGTCAAATCTCAACTTTATTACATCTCCGCCACTGCTTCTAGCTGAGTGACCTTTAGCAAAAGCTATAAACGTGGATAATTATAGGGCCTCCCCCAAAGGGTTGTTGTGAGGATGAAATGGGTTAATTCGGGTCAATGGTTTAGAACAGTGCGTGGAATGCAGTAAAGCCTGTCCTGATTGTTAGCAGTTAGTATTTATTGCCTGTATACAATATACTTACAGAAATGCATTTATATAATGTTCAAAATCCACACAATGACTCAGACTTACCGCTCAAACAGGAGAATTTGGCCTGCTCTATCAACTACTTTTGGCACCAATACCAGCCTGTCAACAACAATTGAAAGACTCAATATTTTACTCCAGTTTTGGTTTTGCTTTTTATCCCTGCTTTTCAGTTTTGTAATCCAAATAGCTCTTCACTGACTTTGTCCCTTTTTCCTTTTAGGTTGGATGGATAATGCTAGTTACTATGGGATCATCTCCTATTGAATCTGTGGTTGCTGCTGGCAATATATTTATTGGACAGGTGAGTTGTAATATCAAAAAACAAAACAAAACAAAACAAAAACCCTGCTGAAGTGGATGGTTTCTTTCCATAAAGTGGGATAAGATAATAATATGGTGTTGCCATTTCTTTTAATGTAGAGAGGAAGGTGTCAAAATAAGGAACTCAGTGTTGGCAATGTCCTTGTCAGAAAGAGACAACCATCCCCTTCCAAGAGCCTGTGTGTCCTACTCTGGAATTTGGGTTCTCAAAAATTTTTAGGGGAGGAAGACTGAATATTCTCATCAAAGCACAGGGCTTCTCGTATAGATTCTCAACAAATATTTTCTGATTATTGAATTTATGTCTCACAGTCATGGTGAAAGATGTGTCCTCTGACCCGTCCCAGGGTGGGTGAGCAGGTCTTAGATGATAAATTCACTCTAACACTTCCATTTCCTTAAGCTAGCCAAAAAAGCTGGTCTCTGGCAACCCTCAGAGGTTTGGAGAGCTTCCGCTCAAATGGAGTTCACCATTTATCTTGAAACTGCAAACTTGCAACAGGAAGTGTCACATTCTGTAGAATGTGCCACATTTGTTTTGTGGCAATGGAGTTGACAAAGAAAGCCTTTCCATCAACCTCCCTGCCGTATAAATACTCAAAGCTCACTGTCAACTTACCTGAACTGGCCAAAGGTCTGTCCTTGTTGAGCCTGAAGAAAAATGCTGAAGGGTTTTTAGGTTGTGATTTTCACCACCCTGATCTACCACATGGAAAAATGCTCTTGAAACCCTTAAAGAAAGAAATATGATGCCAAAGTGTGTCCCTCAAATTAGCTGCATTCCTCGGGGTTCCATGAGTAAGAAGTGGTAATAATGTACACCTCACTCAGGATATGTAGCTTTAGGCAGAATGGAGTCACGTGCCAAGGAAACCGAGTGTGAATGCTTGCCAGCACCACTGCCCCAGGAAATTGGATTTGAAGCAAAAATGAAGTCACCTAGAAAAATCCACAGTCCCAAATCCCAGTTTCACTCCTGCTCCAGGCAGGTAAGGCTTGTCGGCAAGTTCTACTCTGTTCACTAACCTGGAGTGCAGTCTTTAGAGCAGGGCCCATACTTCCTTCCCTCCACGTTGAAATTTTTATAATTATAGTCATAAATTCTCTCAGGACTAATTAGGGCACCATCTTAAGTTGATTATTTCTACCTGCGGAGTAAGAAGACTCAGGGACTGGGTTTCTATTGAGTCCGTAAATTGAGGCTCAACACGTTCAATCTTATAGAACAATTAGAAATAATGAGGGGAAAATGGTAAAATTACACACAACGCTTCTGTGGTGCTCAATTTGGTAGTTAATAAGCTAAAAGTACAGCTATTATTTATGGAGAGGCCCACACTGCAGGCCACCTGGTCTCCATAATGGGATTCAAATCTCTCCAACTACGCTCTCTCCAGTTCCTTCCCACACTGAGGGGAACAGCAAGGTCTGATTCTCAATTAGGAAAGGGCCTCTGGACACCTGTACATGTTATTGCTGGGTTTTTTTGTACCTATGTTCCCTGATTTCCCTCTGCTGTCAGACATCGGTGTGATGGATTCTCAAACTTGAGCATGCATCAGAATCACCTGGAAGGTGATTCTTGTTTAAATCTTCCTGAAAACCCAGATTGCTGGACCCCAGCCCCCAGCTGAAAGATGGGAACTCAGAGACACTTAGGATCACCAGTCCATCAGGCCAGACCACTGGACAGAGTTATTTGGCCAAAGATGTTCCAACCATTAGAAAAGTGTACCAGGTACACAGTGTCCCATGGCATGGCAACTTCCAGTCCTAGGCTAGCTGGAGGGTTTATATATAAACTGGCAAACGTTCCAAAATTTATATATGCTTGTACATGCACATGGACCAAGAGCTCATAGCTATAAATCAGACATCAATAGAGTGAGTTCTCAAACTTGACCGTGCATCAGTGTCACCTGGAAGGCTCTTTAAAGCTCAGGTTGCTGGGTCCTGCCCCAGAGGTTCTGATTCAGTAAGTCTGAGAATTTATATTTCTAACAAGTTCCCAGGTGATGTCGATGGTGCTGGTTCAAGGACCACACTTAGAACAAGTGCTTTAGGAAATGGAATTCTCTTAGGAGCCAGATGGCCCCTAAGATTTAAAAGGGAAGATCCATCAGCAGTTGCCCTTCTTTGTCCCCAGACCGAGTCACCACTGCTGGTCCGCCCCTATTTACCGTATGTCACCAAGTCTGAACTCCATGCCATCATGACCGCCGGGTTCTCTACCATTGCTGGAAGCGTCTTAGGTGCATACATTTCTTTTGGGGTAAGGATGTTTTGGAGTTAACGTATGGACAATTCAACCTCTTTCTTTGCTATTGTTATTTCTTTTTTCTCTCTCATTGCTGGTGGAAAGGGAGGCCAAGAAAGTGTCCCTTTCCTACTATAGTTGCTCATAGTTGCTTTGGCATTTGAATATAGGACCCCAAGGAGATTCTGGGCTTCACTTTCCTACCCCTCCCTTGCCATCTAATTGTGAGTCATAGCCACCCACAGCAGAAGGAAATCATATGATGAGGTTACTTTGGCTGAAGAGTTAAATATGTAAAAAAACAATTATTACTGACATGAGTAAAGGCTATCTAGACCAAGGGTGGGCAAACCATGGCTCATGGGCCAAATCTGGATCACTCTTGGTTGTTTTGTTTTTTTTTTAAATAAAAGTTGTATTGGAACATAGCCACTCCTATTCATTCGG
Source organism: Cabassous unicinctus (assembly GCA_029593785.1). Classification (NCBI taxonomy): domain Eukaryota; kingdom Metazoa; phylum Chordata; class Mammalia; order Cingulata; family Chlamyphoridae; genus Cabassous; species Cabassous unicinctus. The sequence continues at coordinate 9,928 of JAQZBX010089297.1, forward strand.
TCTATGTTGGGTTTTTTGTTGTTGTTGTTTTATTTTTCTTATATGTTGGCTTTTGTGCTATGAAGTTGAGGAGCTGTAGCCTGAAGAGCCAAAAACACTTACTATCTGGCCCTATGCAGAAACAGTTTGCCAATCCCTGATCTAGAGCAACAGTTCTCAAACTTTGCTGAACGTTGGAATCACGTGGGGATTATTTAAAAATCTCAATGCCCAGGCCCTACCCCAGGGTAATTAAGTAAGAATCTCTTTGGGTGAAACCCAGGCATTGGTATTTTTCAAAACTCCATAGATTCCATTGTATAGGTGAGTGTGAAAGCTGGTGCTCTATGATATTAAAACTAGTGACTGGGTCCCCAAATACTTAGCTTATAAGCCACACATGAATATAACCACTGGGAAAGAAATTGAATAACACAGAAGCAACTCAGTGTGACTCAGGGGATGAGGATTTCTTACCAGATAGGTGAGCTTCAATCTGGGCCTTGAAGAACCAATCTGTAGGAAGAGGGAAGGAGAGAAAGTCTAGGGTGAGTTAGGAGTAAGCATTTGAGTGGATCCTCAGATAACTCATTCTATCACCACCGTAGGAAGGCTGCCCTCGAAAGTGTGTTAGGTGTAATGGGATGGGGGTAGCAGGTGTTGATATGGTTAATTCTGAAAATATAAGGAAGAAGGTCCAGAAACAGAATAAGGAGGTGGAATGGGGTGGGGGAGGGGAGAGAGTTTAAGTAGACTTGCAATGAGGAAAATAGAAAGAGCTTACAGATTAAAGGGACTGTGTAAAAGAACAAAGGATTTCAGGAGACATGTCTCTCCTTGCCTGCATGTGAACCATGAATCTTCACCCCAGTTCCCTCCCCAGCCCCCAGATATCGATCATGTAATGAAATATGGGCCTCAGAGAGTATGTGAGCACTCAAAAGGATGACAGAAAGGGTGAGGAGTCTTCTTTGGAAGTTCCTACAACCCAGGATTAATTCTCCAGGAACACAAATTCCTCCCTTATCCCTCTGACTCTCAAGGTGCTGCCTGTTTCTTGGCCACACCTTCCAGGAAACATTTTTCTGGCAAAGAATCAATTCCTGCCCTATCTCTCCCCTTGTAAGGCTTTTGGGCCATTCCTTTCGAAGGCAACAGAATAGCTTCAGCCTAAGTTTGTTTTTCTTTTTTCTGAAATTCCAGGTCTCATCCTCCCACTTGTTAACTGCCTCAGTTATGTCGGCACCCGCGTCCCTGGCTATTGCTAAACTCTTCTGGCCTGAGACAGAAACTCCTAAAATAACCCTCAAGAATGCCATGAAAATGGAAAATCAGTAAGTGGAGCATGTTCACCTACTTAGGGACTCTGTGGGCTGAGGGGAGGGAGTGCAAATTCAAAGTACAGCAGATGGATAGTGGTATTACGGCAAATTTAATTTCCCCCTGAAAATTGTTTAGACTTCACCAAAAAAATTCTTGTTTCAACACCCAAGGGAAAACTTCCTAAACACCTGGTAGGCATTATGTCAGTGCATTTCCTTCACTGTTCATTGTAAAGAAAGTTCTTTGTAAATGCAGCACAGTGTTCGCTGAGCCTTGGTTTGACTGTTGGCATTTCTGAGCTCTTCTGATATAACAGGGTGAGAAGAAGACCAAAAACCTATTTTTCAGGGAAGAGGGAGTATGATACTCAGCCTCTTTTTTGTCTTTTGTTTGTTTGTTTGTTTGTTTTCCTTAATACAAAATAAAGGAAAAAAAGTTGGAAAAGACAGAGATTTAGGTTGTTCAAAGGGATTTCATTAAATAACAGAATTCATCAATCAACATGTTTCTAGATTTATCGACTGTATAGGTAGAGTTCATTCATTTTCATTGTCATACAATATTCAATGAGTGAAAAAGCAAGTTGCCAAAGAATATAAATAGTATGATTCCACTTGTTAAGTTAAAAATATGTGAAATTAGCAGAGTGGGTATAGCTCAGCAGTCAAGTGCCTGCTTCGCACATACGAGATCCCAGGTTCAATTCCCAATACCTCCTAAAAAAAAGATTATTTAGGGATACAAAATATAGGAAAATTGTAAAAGAAAGGGAATGCAAAACAAATTCTGGGTAGGTGGGTACCTCTAAGATTAGAAGGAAAGGGATGGGATTAAGGAAGAGCACACAGCAGGGCCTACCAGCAGTGATGGCATTTCCTTTCTTCAATGAGGTGATAGATACCAGGTCTTCTTGTTCTGTTAGTACATATACTGGGAATATTTTATAAAATATACTATACACTATATATATATATATATATACTGTATTTTATATATAGTATAAATTTTAAGTATACTGTAAAATATATCATATTTTTATAAATATTCTCTGGTAGCTATTTAATATTTAATAAAAATATTTAAAATCCACAGCATTCTTTCTTTTACAAAATTTTTAAATTATAAATTATAAATTATAAATTCCCCCAGATTAAAATAGTACTATGACAGACATCCATATGCCCACCGCCTAAGTGCAAAAATTGTCAACCCCATCATGATTGCATGGAATTCCGGTGAGTATATTGACCCAGGCATTGGCCCGAGAGTTTGTCCCTCCTCCAAATGAGCTCTGATTATGCCATGCCTGCACCTGTGATGTTCACTCACTGACAACTCAATGGTAATTCTGGAATTATTCTTTTTTTGATGAAGTGATTCAAGGAATCTCCTAGAAGCTGCATCGCAGGGAGCGTCCTC
>JAQZBX010089298.1:0-12649 GCA_029593785.1 Cabassous unicinctus
CTAATATCAAAGTAAAACAAGGAATATTAGCAAGACTAAAAAAGTACATTAAAGGGTTTAATTTACCAAAAAGACATAAATAATTCTAAATATGCAAAGACTAATGAAATGAGCAACAGAGAAATCCAATTATAGTTGGAAACATCAACACTCCTCTCTCAGTAAACATCAGAATACTAGTCAGAAAACCAGTGTAGATATAGAATATTTAATACTATTATACAATGTGACCTGACATTTAAAGAAAATTCCACTCAACAGCAGACTACATAAACCTTTCAAGTATATAAGGCACATTTATCAAAATAGACCATACTCTAGGTCAAAAAGCAAACATCAACAAACTTATAAAAATTGAAATTAATTTTTAATTGATTTAAAAATATGTTATTACCACACAGAAATAAACTAGAAATTGATAACCAAAACATATCTGGAAAATGCCCAAATACTTCCCATGGGTCAAAACTGAAGTCAAAAGGGAAATTTAAAAATATTTTGAACTTTATAAAAATGAAAACAAAACATATCAAAATTTTGGGGATAAACTAAATAAATAAGTGCTTAAAGGGAATATTACAGTACTAAATGCATATATTAAAAAAGAAAGAAAACCTTTTAACAATGAATTAAGTTTACCCTTTAAAAAGTATAGAAAATGAAGAAAAAATTAAATCCAGTGTGGGGGAGACTGTAAACTACAATGTAAACTATAATCCATGCTCAGTGGCAATGCCCCAAAATGTGTTTATTAATTGCAATGAATGTACCAAACTAATGAACAATGTTGTTTATGTGGGAAAATGTGGGAGGTATGGGGAGCAGGGCATATTTTTGATGTAACATGTAATCCAAGTATCTTTAAAAAAATTTTTTTCAATTAAAAAAAAAAATCCAAACCAAGCAAAAGGAAGGAAAAGAGCAGAAATAAATTAAATTGAAAAAATAAAACAGAGAAAAATCAATGAAACTAAAAACTGATTCTTTGAAAAGATCAATGAAATTGGTAAACCTCTAGGCAGACTGATAAAGACAAATAAGTAATAAGTTACCAATACCAGGAAGAAAAGAGGGGATATCAATTAGACCCTACAGACATTAAAAAGGTAAAAAAGCAATATTACAAACAACTTCATACCCAAAATTTGACAACTTGGAGGAAAAGGACAAATTGCTTGTCAGATACAATCAACCAAAGCTAACTTAATAAAAGACAGATACCAGATTAGACATAATCTATTAAAGGAATTGAATTCATAGTTTTAAAATCTTCCAATAGAAAAAAACTCCAGGCCCAGACAATTATAAGATCTCTTACATCTGCTTTATTTCTTGGAAACCTCCTTCCTTGGAGGATTCTAACCTGGACCGATTGTCCTCCAGAACAGTTATGTAGCTGTTCCTCCTGGAACATCATTTTACTGTTTTCCTGGGCTGGATCTCTTTCCTATATCCCAGGTCTTTCTTTCACTTCTTTTTTTGCTAGAGCTTAACTTTAAGAAACTTCTTAGGCTTTTCATGCCTGAAAATGTATTTATTTTACCTCTATACTTCATTGATTATTAATCAGCCATGCATGTGGGGGTTGAAAAGTATTTTCCCTCAAAACTTTGAAATCATTGCAATACTGTTGTCTAGCAGCCCATAAATCAGTCAAGAAGACTGATATTGGTATTATTCAATTCTTTTATCTTTATAGGTATCCTGTTTTTGTTTTTTCTCTCTTGAATCCCTCAGCATTTTCTTTTCATCTGTGTTATGAAATTTCCCAAACATGTGACTATGGGTAAGCCTTTTTTATTTTTATTTTTTTTTAATGAGCATTTTTAGAATCACGTATACCTGATTTTTGGTGATGGCTGTTTTGAGGTGGTAGAATTTGGGGTAATGTTTTGCTGTCATCTTTTTATGTATCTATGTTGTTTGAAGAGTTTATAATGAGCATGCAACATTTTTATAAATAATTATGCCATTAAAAATATACAAAGAATGCCCCAGAATGTCAATTAAAGCTTTAAAGGCATAATTCCACTTCTAGAAATCTATGCTTAGTAAAGAGTGCAAATATATCTATATCTATATATATCTATATCTATAGATATAGATATAGATATATACAAGAATATAAACTGCAGTATAGTTTATAATATTAAAAAAAATTAGGAACAGTACAAATGTCTACCAGTTAAGGTCTAATTAGATGGAACTATGGTACTTACATACTATCAACACTATGCATACATATACTTAGAAAAATCTCTAAGATATTATTAAATGATAAAAGGGAAGTTGTACAACAAAGTGTACCAATTTTTACACTAAGAAAATTAAAAAAGCAAACAAACCAAAACCATGTGTCTGAATACATATGCATGCGTAAGGAAATGCATTAAGAAACGTCTTAAAGGATATATTCCAAACTATGAAAAACAATTACTTTAAGGGAGCAGAGTGGAATGGTATTATGCTTTTAGGTTTAATAATTGTTTTGTTTAAAATTCTGCAATAACGTATTAGCATATTTCTTATCTATTTTTAAAATAAAATAATATGTGTAAATATTTTATATGTGATATATATATATAGTAGACTAGAAGAAAAGTTGGAGGAACAAGCATGTATCTGAAAAGCAGAAAAGTGTGAGAAAAAAAGAAAAAATCCAAAGAGTAAGCAAAGCCATGAATTTATTCACAGCATGGCTCTACCTTTTACAGTGCTATACTAGATATCGATATCCAGAAGATACATCATAGCCAATAAGTCCTAAAATGAATTCAGCATTTAAGACTATATCTATTAGAAAGGATAGTCACTACTGACTTTTGCTATACAACATGCCATACACATAAGCCTGTAAAACACACATCTGATGAAACCTGGGTAATGATTCATGAGGAAGTCATGAATCATTTCTTATCTCATACAAAGTTATTTTTATATAACTATATAGAAGCAGTTGAGAACAACCTGTCACCCGCTCTTAAAAAAATAAAAGCAGATAATTACAAAGGAAATTTAACAGACGAATCACCAAAATAAAACAAAAAAGGGGAACAACCATGAAAACTACCATAATCAAAAAAGGAATTTGTTTTGTAACCTCACTAGAAGTATTTCTTCATGCTTTCCAATGTCCACAAAAATGAAGAAATTTATATACATTGGTGGGGAGAGGGAAGCTAATAAAGTTCAGATCAAGCAATTTATCAGTAGCATCTTTGTTTAATATTCAAAATTCAAAAGTATTCAGAATATTCAAAAGATAAAGAATTCATCTTGAATCAAGTACCATTCCTCTTAAAGAATAAAATCAAACAATAACATTGGAAACTGGCTGCAGCATAATTACAATGATAACCATAAACCAGAGGAGGGGTCAGCAAACTTTTTATAAAAAAGGAATAGACAGTAAACATTTTAGGCAGTCAAGGCCATATGGTATCTATCATAACTACTCCTGCACTTGTAGCACAAAAATCAGTCAAATACCTAAACTAATGACTGTGGCTGTGTTCCAAAAAACTTTGTAAAAAACAAAATTTGAATTTCATATTATTTTTATATACAATATTCTCTTTTTTCAACAATTTAAAAAGGTAAAGCTATTGTTAGTTTGTGGGCTGTACAAAAACAGGTGGCAAGCCAGATTTGGGCTCAAAGACCATAGAAGATTCTTGATCCCTGATATAGAGAATTTTTATATGTCTTTAATATTTAAGGTAAATGGGCCACATAATAGTGGGTTTTTTTTAAAGTCAGATAACATATAAAAAGCAATTTTGACTTTCTTCTCATTATACATTTAAGAGAAAAGTATTGTCACCAGAAAGAATATTAAATCATATGTTATTATAAGGCAGTAAATATAAACTGATTTTTAGGAGTAATCAACCACTTTTGAGGCAATTTGCTAATTCAAAGTAAACAGCTAAGACATTGATATGTACTTCTGTAACCTCAGGGGGCTGTGGGGACAGAAGTGTAGAGCAAACAGAGATCAGAATTTTTAAACCATCCACTTAGGCGGGACACTCAAGGTAGGAATAAATTACAAATTAAACAAGGACTTTCTATCCTTTTCTGGCACAAGGAAACTCAAATCTTGACCGTGGCTGATAGGGGTCCCAGAATAATAGCACCCACAAGTGTCTAGCAGAAGCAAACAAAAATCCTCTACAGAAGATACCACCAGCCTCCATATAATTTTCAAATACAAAGTTTAGGATGAAGATAACCAGTTAAACAAGGAAACAAAACACCATGAGTGAGAACCAATGGGAAGAGAGAGCAAGAGTAAGAGAGAGAGAGAACAGAAACAGACTCACAAAGACATTACTAAAATTATAAGACAATAAAAAGAATATTCTATGGTCAGAGCCACATAGGAAAATTTCAACAAGAAAGGGTTTAATTAAAAATTAAGAGACAGCTTATAACCAAGACAGCTCAGAAAAACCTACTCAGAAATAGGCATGAATAGGGGGACAGATGTGGCTCAAATGGTTGGGCATCCGTCTGCCATATGGAGGGACCTGGGTTCGATCCCCGGGACCTCCCGGTAAAATAAAAAATATATATATATATACAGAAGGCGCATGGGCTGCCATGCTCTGTGTGCCGGTGAGCCGCCAGGCCCCGGGAGCCAGGCAGCAAGATGATGACGTAACAGGAGAAAGACGCAGGGGAGAGACAAGACGAGATGATCCGAAAACCAGGAACCGAGGTGGCGCTGGTGGCAGAACACCTCTCTCCTACATCGGAAGTCTCTAGGATCGAAGACTGGAGGAGGAGGATGAGAAGAGATGGCAGGAAACAGACACAGAGAATTGCCCAGCAAATGGACACAAAACAGCAAAAACAGGGAAGGGGGGGGTTTAAAACGGATAAAGTAAATAAATAAATCTTTAAATAAAAAAAATAAAAAAAAGAAATAGGCATGAATAGACAAAAAAAAGTAAAAATACTTTAGAAAATTAGATGATTCAAGAATATGTCCCATAGGTTTAAGCTGAGCTCCAGAAGAAAAAGAGTAAGACTAAAAGCAGAAGCAATATTTGAAGAGGTAAGAACCAAGATATTTTTTAAAAACTTATAACAACTACCCATAGATTCAAAAATCCTTCTAAAAACCCAATAAGGAAAAGACAATCTTCAAGAATGAAGACAAAAAAAGTTATGTGAAACAGGGAAATACTGACTCCTCCAGGAGATACAGAGTAAAGGAAATTCTAAATAATGTACAAAAGGCAAATAAAAAAGTACTCCACATTAAAGTTAAGAGATGCATAAAAGAAGGAAAACAAAGAAATTGATAACTGTACATGTAAATCTAAGTGAATACTGATTGAATGAAATAAATATATCTTGTAAGATTTTTCAAAAAAACAGAACTTAAATACACCAAAACAATAGCATATAAATTGAGAAGGGATGAGATAGGGTTAAAGTGTGCCACATTATCTTGTCTAGGAAGAGGATCAAGATATTAAATTATACTTTGTCTTGCTAGGTTAAGGATACATGTCTATTTTGAGAAAAATCGGCATAAGAACATCTTCCATACCAGTAATTTTGGGCATATGAATTAAACATTTAAATGTGGTTAAAGGGGTAAATTTTAGGTTGTATATATGTTACCAGAATAAATGTTAAAAAAAAATAGCACAGTATAACACAAACACAGTGAACCCTAATGTAAAAGATGAAGTACAAATGATAGTATAATTAGAATGATATTGTTTCATCAATTGTAACAAAGGTACCACACGAATGCAAAGTGTTAAATAGAGAAAACTGTGGGTATGAAGGGGGTATATGGGGACTCTGTATTTTCATTTGAAGAAGAATACCAATCCTTCTCAAATTCTTCCAAAAAACTGAAGAGCAGAAAACACATCTTGACTCAGTCTTTGAGGCCAGCATTTCCTTGATACCAAAGCAAGCCAAACACCTTTCAAGGAAAGAAAACTATAAGTCTAAATCTCTTATAAATATGAGATCCTAAACCATTACTAACAAATAGATTTCAGCAGTATGTTAAAAGGATTTGACACCATGAACAAGTGTGGTTTAGACCAGGAATGCAAGGGAGGCTCAACTTTATGAAAATCAATGTAATAAACCCCATTAATCAAATGAAGGAAAAGCCCCACATGATCATCTCAATTGATGCAAAAAAAAAAAAAAAGTGTTTAACAAAATCCAACAGCCTTTCTTGACAATAACACTCAGAAAACTGTTACTAGAAAGGAACTTCCTCAACATGATTAAAGGCATAATGAAAAAACCCACAGCTAACATCACACTCAGTGGTTAAAAACTGAAAGCTTTCCCTCTAAGATAAGAAACAAGACAAAGATGCCCACTGTGTCTAATCAACAAAGTAGTAATGGAGGTTCTAGCCAGTGCAATTAGGCAAGAAAAAGAAATAAAAGGCATCCAAATTGGAAAGGAAAAAGTTATGATCTCTGTTAAGCAGATGACATGGTCTCATATATAGAAATCCCTAAGGAGTTCACAAAATAACTGTTAAAATGAATAAAACATTCAACAAAGTTGTACCACCACCACAACAACAACTAAATATATAATGGACCTCATCAAAACTTAAAAATACCAAAAAAGCAAAAAGACTACCAAGAAAATGGGAGAAAATATTTGCAAATCACATGTCTGATAAGGTATTAATATCCAGAATATATAAAATACTCCTACAACTCAATAACACAAAGGACAAACTTAAAAATGGGCAAAGGAGATGAATGGACATTTCTTCAAAGAAGATAGACAAATGGCCAATAAGCACTTTAAATGGTGCTCAACATCATTAGTCATTAGGGAAATGCAGATCAAAACTACAAGGAGATACTACATCCTACCCACTAGGAAAATTATAACCAAAAAAATTATAGAAAATAACAAGTGTTAGTGGGGATGTATAGAAATTAGAATCCTGAACGTTGCTGGTAGGAATGTAAAATGGTGTAGCCACTGTGGAAATCATTTTGTGATTTTTCAACAAATTAAACAGAATTTCCATATGACCCAGTAATTCTACTCCTAGATATATTCCCAAAAGAAATGAAAACAGGGACCCAGACAAAACAACTCAAATGTTCATTAACTGATGAATGGATAAACAAAATATGGAAAATCCATACAATGGAATATTATTCAGCTGAAGAAAGGAATGAAGTACTGATACATGCTGCAACATGGATGACCCTTGAAAACATTAAGTGAAATGAAAGAAGCCATACACAAAGGCCATATACTACAAGATTCTTTTTAAACAAAATATCCCAAATAGACAGATCCACAGAGATAGAACGTAGATTAGTGGTTGCCAGGGGCCAGGGGAAGTGTGGGAATGGGAGTGACTACTTATCCTTTTTGGATGATGACATAGTTCTGTATCTAGATAGTGGTGATGGTTGCACAACATTGTGAATGTATTTAATGATACTAAATTGTATACTTTAACATGGTTAAAATGATAAGTTTTATGTTACATGTATGTTACCACAAGGAAAAAAAAGGTACAATACTACACACCTATCAGAATGGCTAAAATAAATTTTAAAAAATACCAAATGCTAGCTAGGTTGTGGAAATATGGGATTTCTCATATATAGCTGATGGGAGTGTAAACTGGTACAGCCACTCTGGAAAACAATTTGACAGTTTCTTATAAAGTTAAACATACATTTACCATGTGATCTAATAATCATATGCCTGTGCATTTATACTAGAAAAATAAAAATTCACGTTCATACAAAAACCAGTACACAAATGTTCATAGTAGCTTTCTCTGTAATAGCTAAAAACTGAAAACAAGCCAAATGCCCTTCAAAGAATGAATGGATAAACAAACTAGATAAATCCAAACAATGGAATATGACTCAGCAATAAAAAGGCATGGATTATTGATAAAGGGCAAAATACTTGGATGGCCCTCAAGGGTATTTTACTTAGTAAAAAAAAGCCCATTTCAAAGGGTTATATACTATATAATTGTATTTATATAATAAACACAAAGTGACTAAGTTATAGTGATAGAAAACAGATCTGTGGCTGCCAGGGAACAGTGTGACTATTAACAGTTAACACAAGAGAACTTCTATTGTTAATGGTGTTGTTAAAATCTTCTCTACCTTTGCTGACTTGTGTCTGTATGGTTACATGAAATCTACACGTAATAAAATTTCATAGAAAAAACAGAGTGCACACAAAAAGTGATGAAATCCAAATAAGATTGTACATAAATTAATAATATTGTGCCAATGTCAATTTCTGGCTTAGACAACATTGTCACTGGGGGAAGATGGATAAAGAGTACACATGAAATCTGTGTGCTATTTTGTAACTTGTGTATTTCAACATAAAAAGTTTGGTTGTTTTTTTTTTTTTGTTTTTTTTTTTTGGAGAAATAAGGATGTATTCAATCAACAACAACAAACTTGGAGAATTTGTTAGCAGCAAACCTTAATTGAAAGAAATACTAATACTTCCTCAGGAAAAAAATAAGGTGAAAAATAATGGAAAGGGTTAATATGTGAGTAAATGTAAATCAATATTGACTGAATATTGACTTTATAAATAATCTTGGTAGTTATCATTGATTATTACTTTGGTGGGGCCCTAACTGGGCTTGGTCAAAAGGACATTAGTAAGCAAGATACAAGCAAAGGCAGGATAAGCCTTTGTATACTGGGATTTGTCCTCTTGGAAGTCTGGCTCTTAGGATCCAGACACCAAGTAAAAAGCCCAACCTAGTCACATGAAGAGACTATATGAAGTGAGAACAAGACATCCCAGCCTTTCAGCTCAAGTGCCAGACATGTGAGAAAAGGCATCTTGGGTATTTCAATCTCAATCACCATCTGATGGCAGCTGAAAGATCAGCAGAAATACTGGTCAGCCAAGCACCTGTCAAAATACGAATCATGAGACATAGTAACATGGTAGTTGTTTTAAGCCATTATATTTTGGGATAAATTGTTATACAGCAATAAATAACAAGAACGAAACAGATGTTTATTTATGTAAGAATTCATCAAGCTATATACTTAAGATTTTTCTTACACGTGCATTTTGTTACATGTATATTTAACTTTTTAAAAAATTCAACAAAGTAACACAAAAGTCAGGAGGGGGCATAAATTGAATTAACACATTCTCAGGTTCTTGAATGGTTCCGTAAGAGGGTAAAAGTATTAATTAACATTGTACTTTGATAGGTCATTGATGCATGTAGTAGTCTCTAGGATAAATGCTAAAAGAATGACAAAGCATGTATGACTTCTAAACTAAGAGAGTAAAAACAGAATAATAAAAAATAGAAACAGATGAAATGCTCCAATTACTATATGCTCTAATGATAAAGATAGTCACACTGGATTTTTTAAAAATTCAATTCTCTGCACACATTAATCAATAGAAGACTGACATGGCCATACCAAGTCAGAAAGAGGTCACAGATTAGAGGAGACTAAAGAAGCATGACAGGGAAGCGGGTGTGGCTCAGTGGATAGAGCCCCCGTTTACCATATGGGAGGCCCGGGTTAGCTTCCGGAGGCCTCCTTGTGAGGGCAGGCCGGCTCGCGCGGCGCCGTGGGCTGATGCGAAGAGACCTCACAGCAAGGGGGAGATAAGCAGACACAGAGAAGACACGCAGCGAATGGACACAGCAACACAAGCAGCAAGGGGGGGATAAATAAATAAAATAAATAAATCTTTAAAAAAAAAAGAAGCATGACAACTAAATGCAACATGGGCTCTGGATTGGTTCTTAAAACAGAAAAAGGACATTAGTAGAAAAACTAGTGATATCCGGATAAAGTTTATAGTTGGTAAATGGTATTGTAACATTATTAATTTACTGGTTTTGATAATTGTACTATGATTATGTAAGATGTTAACATTTAGAAGAAGCTGTATAAAGGATATACAAGAACTCCCTGAACTATTTTTACAACTTTTAAGTTAGTAAAATTATTTCAAAATAGAAAGTTTTTAAAAATCAGACGACTTTAAAATAAGCATTACTACAGATATAGGATCACTTCATAATTAAAAAAAGGTTCAATTCATAGGAAGATAGATAAATTTTAAAGTTGTAAGCTCCTAATAATATGAATTGAAAATAAATAATTAATTAAAATAATTACAAGGAGAAGCAGACCTTACAATTACACAGGGGGGTTAAGACACACACAAGTAATTTTCAATACAAGCCATGCACACACATACACATACAAATCAGCAAAGAAGGGAAGATTTTAACACCACCAATAACAAATTTCATCTGATAAACACATATAAAACATTGGAACCTTCGAATGCAGAATTCACAACTTCTCTCACACACACACATAGAAACATATAGGCTCTCTCTGCCTAGAGGGGCCCGCGCCAAATCTTGGTGTATATTTCCATCTTTCTCTTCCATTTCTCAGCAAGCTCTGTTCTTTTCCCCATTTCCCAAATAAATTCATTTTACTGGCCTAACTAAACTGGCATGTTCATAAATTCTTTTACGCATCATAGCCAAGAACCTAGAGGAATCCAACACTTCTCCATCTTCATTTGGCAAGCCAGCCAGGAAAATATAAGTGAGTGGTGTTCCCAGACCCCCGTCAGAAACTGGGCTTTTCTAGATCCCTTAGCTCCGTATCTAGCAGCTGCCCAGGGATTTTCTTGGAGGAACGAAGCTGGAGGGTCCTGCATGAAGTTTCCGCCATGGACAGACACTAGGAGCTTTGCATCTAGTCTGCTTGTGCCTATGAAATCGTAAATCAGATTTGGGGTTCGGCTGTTACAAATTGGATAACGGTGAAAGCAGGCTAGTAAAATAGGGACTCAATAGATGGATCTGGAACCTGGCAAGAAGTCCACGTGGCTATCAATACCCCAAGATGGGTGCTGGAAGACCCTCACAAGATTCTGCCATCCAGAATAAGATTTCCTCTGGAAGGAGGAGAAGCCCCAGATATTCTCCAGGGGCCTTATAATTGGGCCTTCCTGGGTTATTGATGGGTGGGGTAATCAATCAAAACAGCAAACAGCTGGGACTCTTCCCATTCCATTAGCAAAGGGGCGCAATAATTAATGGTTCAAAAAAGCAGGTGCAAAGGCGGAATAGCTCTCTTGCCTTCTGTGCCCTGCTCTCACTGTGTCCCCCACCTGCATGGATCAACACACAAGTAAAACCTGGGCATTTATAATCTATAATGGGAAATTGTAGTCTATAAACCAGCCCTCTTTATCACTCTTCAGCCCCTTACTCTCTACCGGGGACCCATAATCTATTATTTTCTCCCATTTCTCTTCCCTCCCTACCTTAATAAATTACTGGCCTAATCAAAAAAATATGGATAAGATAGATAGAGAGATAGATAGATAGATAGATAGATAGATAGATAGATAGATAGATAGATAGATAGATAGATCAGCTTCAAGCATGACAGTATAAGGATATCCAATGACCCTCTCCCAAGTGAAACTGAAGTTATTTTTTTAAAAAACAAACATTTAAATCCTCTAGATATGATCCTAAGGGCAAACATCAAATGAAGACATCTATACAAGAAAATAAAATCTATGAACATTCAGTAAGAAAGGTGAGAGTCAGCGGTATTTGAACAAAGACATCTTCTTTTCTCCCCCTCCCCACTCAGCAAGACAGGCACTTACTTGACTCCAGACTGCTGCAGCCAAGAACACAGGCTCCTTCTTCCCCTAGCTACCAGCTGGAAGGCTTTCTGCCTGGGAAGATAAGAACATCAGTTTTTCATCCTACCCCTAGCTACTTGTAGCTGAGGCTAAGCCCCCAGCAAGTGAAGTTGAGAAATGGGAGCTCCCTTCTTCTGCCAAGCTCCCCCTCATGGAACCAAGGCTTTAACTTGAGAGTGGCACACTAAGAATAGTGGGGCCCTTGTCCCATTTGGTGTGGCAGTTGTTCCACACCAGGAAAGGATAGCCAAGAGGTCCTCTGGCTTATCTGCCCCCCTCTACTGAGCACTCCAAGAGCAGGGTGTCACTCAGAGAAAAGCTTGGCAATGTCCCCAGCTCCAGAGCCTTAGCTCAGAGATTGTTGTGGGGGTGGGGGTGGGGGGAAGAAGGAGGAAGGCAGGCCATAAAACAGATAGTATTCTTAATCTCTTCTCAAAGGAACTGACTTCATTTGCAACAAAGCAGCATGAAGGAATTCAAAGCTAATGACACTCTGAGAAACAGTGGAGGTTGTGGTAATGGTAATTGGGAGGAGATTCATGGATCTCATGAAGATAAAGCCTAGACTGTAGGCCTACTATTTTTCAGGAGAGAACCAGAGAGTAAGTCAGGTGGGAGGAGCCGAACTGGGATCAGAACAAACATCAAACACTGACCTCAGAAACTGTTTCTCAAAGAAGCCAAAATTTGATTAAATTAGCTTATAGAGCAATTTACTCTTCAAGGCACTGCTGAAAACAACAGCCCAATCAGCCAGCAATCAGTGGAGTTTAACAGCTGGATGTGGTCAGGGAAGAAAGGATGAGCATCCTACCAACATTAACATCCCAGGGTAACTGTACACATATCCAAAGCTGCATCTCCCTAAGACCCTAAGACATAGCATCAGAGGCTTAATATTTCCTGTGTATATGGG
>JAQZBX010089299.1:0-12647 GCA_029593785.1 Cabassous unicinctus
ATTGCTATCAACAGTTTCTTCAAAGCAATCTTGGCCTTTTCCATCAAGCATTTCACAATTCATCCAAAAAATACTCCTTACCCATTTATAAAACCATTCCAACATTTTGGTAATGACAAAAGCGCTTCCCCACTCCTCGGTACCAAATTCTGTATTAGTCAGCCAAAGGGGTGCTAATGTGAAACACCAAAAATGGGTTGGTCTTTATAAAGGGTATTTATTTGGAGTAGAAGTCCACAGTTACCAGGCCATAAAGCATAAGTTTCTTCTCTCACCAAAGTAAGTTGTCACATGTTGGAGCAAGACAGCTGCCGACATTTGCCCAGGGTTCAGGCTTCTTGGGTTCCACTCTTCCTGGGGCTGCATTTCTCTCCGGGCTTAGCTCCTGGTTCTTCCACAAGGTCAGCTGTAGGTGATCAGGTGAATGGCTTGCTTCTCCTCTCCTGGTGACTTCTTTCCAACATCAAAGCTGCTTCTCAAAGACTGCTTCATCTCTGCTCTTTTCCTTGCCTTCTATATTCAATTCCCCACCCACCAAGGGGTGGGGCTCAATGCCCTACAAAAGTGGCCCAGTCAACACCCTAATCATAACTTAATCATTCCCAGATTATCAGATCAGTTTACAAGCATGATCCAATTATATTTTTGCAATTCATAATTACATCAAATTGGCCAACGATTACACTGTCCATATGTTGGATGAGGGTTTTCCAATTCAGAGGGATTATTTCCAGGGGAAGCCTCCTCCATGGGATGTATCCTCAAGGCCTGATGCACAGGATGGAACACCACTTGAAAGGCCTTTCATTTCTTGGTAGATAGATGTTTGTTTATTAAGAGGCAATTGTAGGCCAAATAATGCCTTTTGTAATGACTTCCCAATTATTTTTAATTCCAACTAAACTTTATTGGATACTCCTAAATCAGGGCATAGTCCCGCCTAGGGCTCTTGTGACACTATCTGCCCTGGTGTCCAGGCCACTCCCCTTCTGTAAGAGACAGAGAGAACCTATTTTCAAAACTAGCTGAGAGAGCCAGAAAGAGAATGAAACTAGTCAAGTAGAGAGCCGGGCTTTCCATATTATCCAATTTGAAACATACTGAAGTTCAAAAATACTTCCTTTAAGAAAGGAAGTTCAGCAAAGGAGTTCTTAGCCCCAGGTGACTAGGAGAAAGCTGTGGAGCATTTGACCAATGCCACTGCCCTGTGTGACCAGCCACATTTGTGAAGGCAAGTTTTACCATGAACTCTTCCACCACCAGTGTTCCAGGTGCTTCTAGGCTGTGGAAAATCCTTCAAGCTCAGAGCTTGGTGGAAGATGATGTGGAATGAAAAACAAATGTGGGCATCCTAAAATATCAATTGAAAGTGTTTTAAAAAATACTTGGAAGATGAAAACTCTAGAAGAATAAGATCAAATGCACTTAGTACAGACTAAGAACCACACTGAAACATATCCAGTTATTTTTTTTCTTAATTTATGTAAATCCACTTGTGTATTTTATTTATTGATCCCAGTGAAAGTGTATTTTCATGACAGCTTTGTATATTATAAATACACAGTTTTCTAGTTATGGAAATTTGAAATACCATGGGTTTTGTGTTTTCCTATAATGAACAATTAAAATGTACATACTTGTAATAACAGGGTAAATATATCAAGAGGTCCATTTTGAAAGAGAGTGTAAATATACATCCATTTATAAATATATGAGAAAGCTGAAGAAAGTGTATTTCTAAAGCAAGCACAGTTTGCTATATATGAGAAAATTGGATGAAGACTTGATTGCTTATCCAAATAGAGCATTAAATATTTTGAAAGATTAAAAAAAATTATAATGGACAATGTGTCTTTCTGTTCACTGACTGTGTTGCAGTGGCCCCCACAACTCTCTTTCTAAGTCTGATATTCACAAGACTGGCATAACTGTGATACCAGGGGCAAGAGGTGTCCTAAAACAGGAAAAGAGAGGGGGCTTTTTTTGAGCATCTGTATCTGTGATCTGTAAATTATTTTTAAAATATTAAGTTCTTGTCAAAAGAAATCTATTTTATTATTGGCATCTTAACAGAAATTAACATTTCTTGGTTTTTCATTTTACCATATACTTTGTCCCTGAAAATTGTTCAAAAGTGGTTTCCTTTTGGTTTCTATATTCTTTATCCTGGTGTTTAAACAGTGGTGGGTTGTCAGCCAATGTTTGCAAGTGATTTTCTTAAGTAATTTTTTAAATCTTTTGAGTGTGTAAAAGTTTACCAGTTTTGATTTTGTTTCATTTTTTGGAAGAAATATGCTTTTTTTATTACTGTTGTAAAATGTAATATAAAATGCATATACTCTAAACTGAAGTTGGCCTTTTTAAGAGTAAATTATTTGTTTGGCTTATTGTTGGGAGGTTCAGGTTAGTGACCATGAAACTAGGTTACCTGCACAGGAAAACCAAAAAGAGAAAACTATAAAGTTGATGTAGTGTTACTTTTTCTGGCCAAAGCCAGTTAGTATACTGAGAGATTTTATTTTAGGCTACAGTAAATATTTGAATATTTTAAGTACTTATGAAATTTAGTACTCTACAAATTATTTTTGAAATATCTTTTCTTCTGATGTGGCTGTAAAACCAAGAAAGCTGATTTTCATTTCAGTGTTTAATTGCATTTTTAACTTCAGTTTGGTAGAAATAAAGGTTTGAGGAAATTTTTGGCAGAAAACACTTAGATAAAACCCTCAACATATTTTTCTTTCCAAGCTGAATTTTATGGGAGTGGGTGGAGAGGGAATTTATCAGGATATTAAGGTAATGGGTCTCTGGCTTAACAGTGGCAGCTGGAAAGCAGAATGTATATATGTTATCTTGGCTGGGAGGAGGGCTATAATGTTGTTTTTGGAATAATAAGGGTCTGTTATGAAGCTCAGTATTTTCATTTTCTCTTCATTCTTTTGTAGTTTCCCTTATAGCAACACCTATCCTATCAAGCAACTTCCTACTATGGTTACCCTGACAGTAACCATATCATAGTGAGAGTATAGCTTGAGTGGTTTTTAAAACACCTAGTTTTACTACACACTCTCTTAAGAGTCAGTTTACTAATGCATTCTAGTATATTAAATTATCCCTCAGTTTTAAGCTTACCAAAGTGAAACAAAAGAAATCAAGGAAATGAGTAGTGTCCTCTGCCTCCTCCTACACCAACACCCCTTAAAGATTAGTTGAACTTCCCTCAACTGCACATAAAGCAAAAGAAATTCTAGTAAATATGTATTTCTTGCTTCCTTCATATTCAGAATGTTGATTCAGAATGCCTCCAAAAGGAGGCAGTTTACAAAGAGCTCACTAGTGACTTCTGATAATGCCATTCTTACATTTATTATGTGTGTTTGTGGGTGAGTACTTATGTTGCTTCTTTAAATCTGAGTCCATATATTATCATCATTGAAATTAATATTGTTACAGCCAGCCAGAAGTAAACCAAATGGCACTCTTGGGAACACAGATGAACAAAGTTTTATTATGTGTGGGCCCAGAGGAGAGTTCACTCTCTAAATTCTGAGCCCTGTTTTAGGATTTTAATAAGCTTATGTAGGTACACTAAGTGGGCAAATTCCTGAGCAAGTGGGCAGGCCAGGTTACAAAGGCAGAGAAGCAAGGTTAACTTATCTTTCTAAAAGCAGAAGGCCATTAGGGAGGAAAAGAGTCATTATCTGTATAGAGTTGTAAATTTCAATTCAAAAGGGTAGCCTGGTGTGCTTATCTTCCTGACCTGGATTCCATGGAGAAAAGGGAAGGAAGGAGGGGAGAGAAGGACAAGGGACTGAGGGGAGTTTATTTTCTTAAAGCTGTGGGTTTCTGCTGAGGGTGGGGATGGTGTCCCAGCAATTCCCTTATCATTTCCCCCTTTTGATGCCTTTATAATTCTTTGGGGCATCACTTGCTATCATGGGGATTATTCTATAGTACCCAAGGGCTGATATATAACATGGGGCATTACTTGATATTTTAAGCTGTTTAAGTGGGAAGTGATGTATTGTGTTAGGTACGATAGAATGCATAGCCTGAAAGTTAAGAGGAAAAAGACTGAGACTATTACTGGCCTAAATGGCAAAATCCAGGAGAGGGGATACTGGAAGTAATTTCCATGCCTGGTATACATGGTTTAAATGGCCTTTGGCTCATTCTTTCAGCAGGGCTGCTTTGTCCTTAACCATTCCTGAGAAGTTTGCATAGAAACAGCATTCTTCCCCCAGGGCCTGATAGATCCCTCCTGAATTTGCAGTGAGCAAGTCCAATCCTCACCTGTTTTGTAAAACTACTTCTGCCAATGAGTCTATCTGGTCTTGCAACGCATTGAGAGGCCCCAATATTTCTTTTAGGTCATTTGATGTTTCCCATGCTAGTGTTTGTAAGTCCTCCTGGCCAACTGTGAGAGAAATCCCCACTACTGCTGTGCTCCTGACTACTCCTAGTCCTAAGAGTATCAGAATTGCCTGTATTGCTCATTTGGCTTGGGAGAGCTCTCCAGGCAATTCATCTCCATACACCGAAAATGATGGTACTGACCAACCCATGAAGCAGATGCCTGCACTTTCCTGGAGTAGGCACTAGTAGATGTTGGTACCACAGACCCAGATGGTGGAGTTTGTGGTGCATCAGTCAAGCTCACTGAGTGGGTGGGTGGTGTCACAGTTGGTCCTTCCAAGAGGGAGGATGGTTGAAGGAGACCTGTTAGTTATGTTTTTACAGTTAACCAATTTTCTTGGGGGTTGAGTAATGTAGACTGAGACAGGCCTGATTCCTGCCACAGAGCTGCCATGGATTAGGGGGGTTATGTTCCTTGGGGCAGGTACAGGGAAGATGGTTAGACTGGAGGAAGGGCATAGCCAGCATGAGGCAGCTATGTCAGGCTGGGATTCATTTAGGAGTTGGTGGAAATTTCAAACCTGGTTCAAAAGAACTTAGTGGGGGCTGTTTTAACTTTGGCTTTTAGTGTCTGGGTGGCTTTACTGATATTTTTCATTGGGGTTTTCTCTGGGGGTTGGATTACCAGGATCAGTTGGACCAGTATGAGGTCTCTTGGGTCCAGCCCCAATGGGTTGTATATTCTGATTCCTGTTTTCAGTACTGTCTGGGCCTTTAAAAAGATATTTCCTGATCCAGTGGTTATGTTTAATAAGGTGAGTTTTATAGGGTCACAGGTTTCTATGCCACACCCTGCCAGGCTGGGGATTTTTTGTAGGAGATATGGAGAAGTTGGTGGGACCCCCTTCCAGGGAGCAGTGGCACCTACCAGCAAGCTCCAAGAGTGACAGAATCCTCCACCTATTGGGGGGTCTCAGCAGAGGTATTTGTCATAACTTCCATAGCTGTGACCCCTAAACCCTCTCCTGGGGGCAGGTATGGGTGCATGGGAGTATGGGGTAACCAGCAAGGTGTAAGTAACATGACCTTGGATTGTCCTGCAAGCGTCAAATATTACAAAGGCTGAAGTTGCATCTGCTGAGAATGGGACAGAAGCATTCAGCATGGGTTGTTTGCCCCAGCTTTGACTAACTTGTAGCTGTCATAGATTTTGGGGGCGAGTATTGGCTCTTAGGGAGGGGAAAGGAAGCAAAGGCCAAGCAAGTTAATGCACAGAAGCATCTTATTATACACCAGTAACCAATTGCAATTAGGGCTCTATTCACAACAGTCCAGTCTGCAGGGGCCACAGCAGTGAGTCCAACTCCAAACACCAAGGCAAGCAGGCTGTATAAACACAGGATCCACCAGGAGCAGGGGTCAATTCAGCAGGCTTTTGACAAGGTCAGTTCTTGAGGATACCAGGTGACTAACACTCTCAAGGGTTGGCTTGGTACGGGTTAGGCTGTCCAGCTGTCCTGCTCTTTATCGATATGTGCCTCTTTGACCCTGGAATGATGGATCCAAGGGATGATGCCTGCAACTTTAAGAGCAGTAGGAGTTACAAGGATCACAGTATGTGGACCTGTCCAGGAAGGCTGAAGGGGTTCTTTTTTCCAGTCTTTGACCCAGACTATGTCCCCTGGCTGGTGAGGGTGCACCGGGTGTCCCAGGGGAATGAGATTCTGGGACAAGACAGTTTTATGTATTTCAGCTAGAGTTTTCCCTAGCTGCTGGAGAATGGAATCCTGGCTAACCTCCCCCAGAAGTTTGAGATTTCCTCTGAAGGCCTGGAAAATTGGTCCCAAATAGAATTTCAAAGGGTGAATAGCCAGTGGGTCCTGGGGTCCACCTAAATTGGAGAAGGGTCAAGGGAAGTAAGTCTACCCAGGAGATACCAGTTTCCTGGCAGAATTTGGCTAGGTTGGCTTTGAGCGTTTGATTCATGCATTCAACTTTCCCTAAGCTCTGGGACCTATAAGCAGTATGAAGTTTCCACTTGATTTCTAACATTTTTGCTAGCTCTTGGATTATGGCAGCCACAAAGGCCGGGCCATTGTCACTTCTAATTGACAGTGGCAGCCCATGTCATGGAATTATTTTTCTAAGTAAAGCCTTAGTCATTTCTTTTGCCTTCTCAGTGTGAGTGGGGAAAGCTTTGACCCAACCTGAAAAGGTGCATATCATCACCAACAGATATTTGTAACCCTGAATTGGTTTCACTTCTGTGAAGTCTACTGTGATATCTTCAAAGGGGACCATTCCCATGTGCTGGACACCTGCTGGAGTGTGGGCACCCTAAAGGGGTTGTTTTTGGCACAAACTTGGCACTGGCTGCTGATGGTCACACAGAGAGAAGTTAGCCAGGCTATGTAGTAGTATCTCCCAAGCAAGACTTCTAGTGCAGTTTTCCTACGTGGGTGAGTTGGTGGTATTCCTGGATGGGGGCATAAGCAGCTCCTATTGGTACAAAAATCTGGTTATTCAGGAGCAGTCAAGCTCCTTCAGGGGTTCAGCTTCCCCCTTCTCTTTCAGCCTACTCCTGTTCTTCCTGGATATAGCTTAATTGATCAGTCTCTTGTCCTAAGAGGGACAGCTGCAGTGTTAATTCTGGGACTTGTATTCTGTGGGTTCCTTCTGCCATTTGCCAAGCTGCTTTGTCAGCTAACCTGTTTCCTTGAGCAACCATTTCCATTCCTTTCTGATGTCTCTGGCAGTGGATGATGACTTTGCCTGGTTTCCAGATTGCTTCTAACTGTTGGGGGATTTCTTCTTTGCTTTTATTTCTTTTCTCCCTGTAGTTAGGAAACCTCTTTCTTTATAAATTGCCCTGTGGATATGAGTGGTAGCAAATGTATACTTTGAGTCAGTGTAAATGTTTACTGCTTGCCCGGTGGCTAGCTGCAGGGCTCGGACCAGTGCCCAGAGTTCTGCCTATTGCACAGAGCATCCCTGCAGTAGAGATGCTGTTTCCACCACCCATTCTGTAATGGTGACTGTATACCCAGCAAGCTTTTCCCCATTTTTAGCAAGACTGTTTCCATCTGTAAATAGTGCCTAATTTGAGGAAGGGAGTGGTTTGTCTTGGAGGTCAGGGAAACTGGCGCAAACTTCTTCCATCACTTTGACATAGTCATGTTCAGCAACCCCTTCTTCATCTGGCAAAAAGGTGGCATTGTTTAGACTGCACACTGTATCTATTGTAACTCTGGGGTTTTCACAGAGTAAACCTTGGTAATGTGTGAGCTGGGGATTCGATATCCACCAATGCCCATGTAAGTTCATTAGGGCAGTGACTGTGTGTGACACCATAATGTGAATTGACTGTCTGAGAGTTAATTTGTCTGCTTCTTTGACAACGGTTATGGTTGCTGCCAAGGCTTTTAGGCAGGATGGTCACCCTGCAGGCATGGAGTCCAGCTGTTTGGAGATGTGAGAAATAGGTCTTTGCCAGGGGTCAAATGTTTGTGTGAGAACCCCCAATGCTACTTTGTTCTTTTCATGCAGGAACAGGTTAAAGTGTCGAGTTACATCTGGGAGCCCCAAGGCAGGGGCTCACCAAGCTGTCTTTTGATGTTTTGAAAGGACCCCTGTTGAGCTTCTCCCCAGGCAAGAGGCTCTTTCTCCAGACCCACCAAAACTTCATAAAGGGCCTTGGTCATGGCTGCAAACTTGGGAATCCAGATGCGGCAGAACCCTGCAGCCCTGAGGAACTTGCAAAACTTTCTTTTTGTGGTGGGGGTAGAGATGGTACAGATCACTTTCTTTCATTCAAGTCTGAGCATATGGTGCCCTGTGTGATGCTGAATCTCAGGTACTTGACTTGCTGTTTACAGATCTGGGCCTTTCTCCAAGACACTTTGTACCCAGTCTGTGTAAGAAGTTGTAGGAGAGTCTGGGTGTCTCTCTGGCAGTCCTCTTCCATTTCACTGGCAAGTAGGAGGTCACCTACATATTGTAAGAGAGCACACCTGCAGTCTTTCTGTGAGTAGTTGGCCAAATGTGCTGCAAAGGCTTCCCCAAAAATGGTAGGGGAGTTTTTGAAGCTCTGTGGGAGCCGGGTCCAGTGGGAGCCAGGTCCAGTTTAACTGAGTTTTCTGCCAGGTTTGGGGATCTTCCCATTCAAAGGCAAACAGAGACTTGTTCAGGAGGCAGCTGCAGACAGAAGAAAGCATCTTTCAGGTCCAGGCAAGTGAACCAGGTGGCTTCAGGCAGCAGCTGTCCTAACAAAGTGTATGGGTTGGGAACAACCTGATATAAGGTGAGAATGGCATTATTAATGCCTCATAAATCCTGCATTGATCAATATCCAGTCCCATCTGGCTTTTTTACTGGCAATAATGGGGTGTTCCAAGGTGACTGGCATTCGATTAGGATCCCCTCTCTTTTCAGGCGATCTATATGTTTGGCTATGCCCAATTGCGCTTCATGGAGGATCGGATACTCCCTCTGCTGGACCGGGATTGCTCCAGGCTTCAGGTCAATGATAATGGTTTCATGGTTCTGTGCCATTCCCAGTGGGTTTTTTTCTGCCCAAACCTGGGGGGAAAATTCCAGCAGGTTTTCCGGATTCTAACCTGAACTTTCTTCCACATGAAGTTTCCATTCTTCACTTCAGGGTACTGTGACAAGGAAAGTGAGGCTGGTCCCAAGGTTTAAGCTTGCTGGCCCTTCAGGTTTGAAGGTATTCTGGGCTCCCAGTTTGGTTAAGAGGTCCCTACCAAGCAGGGGAACTGGCAGATACAGAAACTCATGAGTTACTTCATGGCCACCAAGCTGGCAAGTTCTTGACAGGCAAAAAGGCTGTTGTCTGGACTGATCCTGAGTCACTCCTATGATATTAGTGGTTTTTTCACTAAAGGGGGCAATGGAGGTTGTGACCACAGAATGTTCAGCCCCAGTGTGCACCATGAAAGTCATTGACCAGCCCATGACTTGTAGTTTGACCATGGGCTCATGGGGGCCAAGTTCCAGTGAGCCTGTTTGCCCCTATTCATGTTTGAGTCCTGCCAGCACAAGCAGATGGTCTTGAGGCTCAGGTTGGTATTTCCCTTTAGGGATGTTCCTTCTATGTGCCTGAGTCTTTTGGGGGCACTCATTTTTCCAGTGTCCACTCTCTTTGCAGTAAGCATATTGGTCTCTGGCCAGAGGCACTCTTCTGGCACTTGTCTCCCGTTTACAAGGTGGTCCTCATCTGGTGGGGTCAGGATTTCCTAAGGCTGCTGCTAGTAGGGAGGCTTGATGTTTTATTCACTTCTTGGCTTCTCATTCAGCAGCTTCATCTCAATGGATGATAACTTTGTTGGTAACTTCCAGTAGTTGAGAGATGTTCATGCCCATGAACCCTTCTAATTTTTGGAGCTTTCTTTTAATGTCCATTGCTGCCTGTGCAACAAAGGTGGCATTCACCATCTTCTGGTTTTCTGGAGCTTCTGGGTCAAAAGGAGTGTAGATTCTTCAGGCCTCATAAAGCTGTTCATAGAAATCTCCTGGAGACTTCTCAGGCTTTTGAGTAACTAAAGTCATCTTTGTCATGTTTGTGGGTCATTTTGCCCTCTCTTGGATAACTCAGAGGAGCGTTTTCTGGTATTGCTGGGGTGCAGCCAGTCCCTGTTCAGTGTTGAAGTCCAAGTTCAGTAAGGCTTCTGTTGCCACCTCTTGTGCCCAATCTTCTGGGTTTAAGATGCCAGTAAGGGCCTGCTCCTGCAGCCATTTTCAGGCTTATATCAGAATTCATCATCTTTCCTCCGTATTAAACAAAGTCAAGAGGAGTTGGTGGCAATCATCCCGAGTAGGATGAAGGGTTTGGAAAATGGATTCCATGAGATCAAAAAAGGCCTGGGCCTTTTCCAAATAGGAGTGGGTGTGGTGCTTTCAGTTTAGGAGGTCTGTAGGTGTGAAGGGCTGTTAGTATAATACAGGCTTCCTGAGTTGGATGTTCCCATTCTCTCTGATCTGGGCTGGACCTTGTGTTTCATGGAGGGGCTTCTGTAATGTGGGTTGTGCCTACCAGAGTCTCCTTGCTTTTGGGGTTGCAGGGCTTTCCTCAGAAGGGGTCAATGTTCCTGGAGAAACCAAAGGTGGTGTTCCTGGGAGATCTGCCTGCATTCCTAGGCTAGGAGGAGAGACCAAAGGTGGGGTTGTTTCTGGGAGATCTGCCTGTACTCCCAGGCCAGAAGGAGAGGCTAGAGCAGCTGGAGCATATGACAGTGGGGGTGGGGGTGGATCCTCCACCAAGGCCCTTGATGAATGACTGTATTCTGGAGCCCTGTTCCCTGTACAACCAAGGCCCTACTCTGTCCCTTTTTCCAATGCACAAATGAACCAAGGGGGCAGAGTCTGGGCTATCTTCAACCAGGAGTCAATGTAGGGAAACTGATCAGGGTGGTCAGGAGTTCCTGTGTCCACCAGCTACACTGCACAGACCCTGCCTATATCCAGGGTCCCTTCCAAAGGCCAGTCAACATTAAAAGTGTGCTACTCTACTTCACATAAGGCTTGGAGGGTACCAGGGTTCATCCAGATGCCATAATCTCTGGAAAAATCGTTCTTGAATTTCTTGAGCATGCAGTTTAAGACAGTAACTCAGTGGTGCAAGACAGACAAAAGAAGGGGTTGCCACTTTCAAGGCCATTCAGAGGCCCACCTGTCCACATCTCTCACAAGAACTTAGGCTCATCTTAACTAAAGCACCTGGGTAAATTTTGGGTTCGCTGTTATGCCATATGATGTAGCCATGGAAAACAGGTTAGGGCCCAAGTGGACTCCATGGCATAACACTTTGGAGTCAGAGACTGGTATGGCAGATGTAAGCCTCTGCTGTCCTCACTCACTCATGCAGTCACTCAGAGGTTATGCAGTCCCTCCCACAGAGATTAACAGTGTTGAATCCACACCCTGGGCCATTGGCATGAGACAGACAAGGGAGGTGGGTTGCCTCTTTTGAGGACACTCTGATGCCCACCTGTCCACATCTCTCATGAGAAATTAGGCTCATCTTAGCTATGGCACCTGAGTAAATTTTGGGGTGGCCGTTATGCCATATGACAGCCATGGAAAACAGGTTAGGGCCCAAGTGGACTCTGTAGCATAACACTTTGGAGTCACAGACTGGTACAGCAGATGCAAGCCTCTGCCATCCTCACTCATTCACACAGTCACTCAGAGGTTATGCAGTCCCTCCCACAGAGATTGCCCTATTCTGGAATCTCAGTAATTGAGACTTCAGGAGGTGATCAGTCTCATCTTCTGTCCAGAGATGGGCCTGATTGAGGGTCTGGTACCCGGGTCCTTAGCTTTCTGGAGTCTTCTGGCACTTTTCAGTCTGCCTCCCTACTGAGTCAAACCCAGGGTATAGGGACATGGCCTGTGGAGACCACCTCAGAAAGAGGTACCATCAAGAGGACAGCTGGCACCCTCATCATTCACTTGGAGATCACTGTTGGCTGTGCCTGTCAGCGCTAGGCTGGAGGCACAATGGGTCTGCTTGATTGAGTTGTTTCCCGGTCAGGAAACCAAATGTTGCAGCCAGCCAGAAGTAACCCAAACAGCACTCTTGGGAGGATGGATGAACAAAGTTTTATTATGCATGGGCCCAGAGGAGAGTTCACTATCCAAATTCTGAGCCCATTTTCTGATTTTCATAAGTTTATATAGGTACACTAAGTGGGCAAATTCCCGAGCAAGTGGGCAGGCAGGGTTACAAAGGCAGAGAAGCAAGTTTAGCTTATCTTTCTAAAAGCAGAAGGCCATTAGGGAAGAAAAGAGTCATTATCTGTATAGAGTTGTAAATTTCAATTCAAAGGGGCAGCCTGGGGTGCTTATCTTCCTGATGTGGATTTCATGGAGAAAAGGGGAGGAAGGAGGGGAGAGAGGGACCAGGAACCAAGGACAGTTTATTTTCTTGAAGCTGTGTGTTTCTGCTAAGGGTGGGGTTGGGGTCCTGGCACTTCCATTATCAGTATCTCTTTGCTGTTAGAAATCTATTTTACAGAATTGTGTTAAGACATTTAGAAAAAGAAAATGGAAATGCTGTGGTAAAAACCAAGTCAGTTCCAAAACTTATTTAGACATCATTTGGCTGTTACACTTTTCTATTAAAACTGCAATAGTTTATTTATTTGTATTGCTCTGCTTTGGAACTCTAGTTATATAAATGGTTGTCTACTAATTTTAATTATACAAAAATAAATTTATTTAGTTATGTTCTAAAAAATTGGCAGGCATGTTGCAAAAGTTAAATCAATCACAGT